>CM018691.1:81653441-81849255 GCA_009363875.1 Mikania micrantha | reverse complement strand
CATGTTTCTCTTGGTGAAAAAGACCTAAAGCTGTTACAAATCAGTAGAACTGAAATTCAAATCACAATCAGCAATCAAATGACCAAATTTACCACATCTATAACATTTTATTTGCAGATGATTCTTTGGTTTTGGTTCATCATAAAACTTTGATGAACTGAAAGGTTTAGACACAACCTTTGCAGATGAAAATCAGTTTCTCAAACCAGTTGATTTTATCTTCGAATTACTCACTTGATTTTGAAAATTCTTTGATTTGTTTTTATGTCCAACCCCAAACTTATCAAAGAAAAAATCCACTTTTTCAACCTTTTTAGAAACCACATTTTGCTCTTGAAAAATGCCACTAGACTCTCCTTGATGTGTAGTAGATGACTTTACATACGCAATCGTTTAAGAGTAGTGTTTGTTTTAGCTTTAATCACTGGTTTGGAAACTTGAGTGGTTTAATCACCATCTTCTCAACTAATTTCATCTCAACTCTTGATTTCTGAGACTTCAAATTCTTTTTATCACCATTTTTAACTTGATAACCATTTTGTCTCAAATATCATATGAGTATTCTGATTCAATGATATCTTCAATGATGGAGGAGCATCACTATCAAGAGACACTTTTTCATCAGATGATGAACTTCCAGCATTCTCAGCCACTTGTTCAGACACACGTTCATTCAAAGAAACAGGATGAACTTCCAAATTCGGATCAATTTGTGGTCTAGAAACATAGCTGGAAGGAGGTGGTACAGAATGAAAACCCAAGCCAGTAGTATCGTTTGATGATCTTTGCATGGCAGTAAAGTAATCAATGACATACTGAGAATTCTGATAATTCTCCAGCTTGCTCTTGTTCATTTCTGCTTCTGCTCTTGCAGCTGATAATCAACTTTCAACTTTTGCACTGATTCGAGATGCACTGAAACTGCATGATTATTTTGCAAAACTTTAATTTTTAACTCTTCATTTTCTTTGCCTAAATCAATGATCTTTTTATCAAAAGCTTTTTCTCTTGAAATTAACTTCTTGTTAGCTTCAGTGCACTCTACCAGTTCAGCAGTCAATTGAGCATTCATTTCTTTCAACTTATCAATGATCTCTAAAAGATCCTCATTTACCTCATCAACCTTTTCTTTGCCTTTGCTTGTGTCTTCATCCAAAGAAGCCATGAATGCACCTATTAATTTATCATATTGCTTTCCCCAATCATATCCTTCATCAGCTTGACTAACTAAAGCTTTCGATGACTCTTCAGGCTTTTCTTTCTTCTTCTGATAAGCTTCTTTTGGCTTAAAAGGATTTAAATTTCCTTGCTTCTTCGGATTTTTACACTCTCTAGCAAAATGGTCCAACTCACCACAATTGTAACATTCTGTGGCCTTTGGATTAAATCCAAACTTGGTATTTCTATCAAAAGTGAATTTATTTCCAGTTTTCTTTTCATATCTATTAATTCTTCTGATTGCACTTGCCAATGCCCATTGAGTGTCAATCAACTCCATCTCATCATCATCAATTTGCTCAAAGTATTAGTTTGGTTAAAATAAATGGGTATGGTGAGTTTTCTCGGATGGAAGAAAGAGACAAGAATAGGTATCTACTTTATTTAAATCAAATATGGGTGTGGTAAGGTTCAAAGATTTCCGTCAAAATAATAATATTTAATAAATAAAATTAATATAGTAAAATTCAAAACAACGACATGGCTGGTTGGGGAATTATTGAAGGAACAAACACACATCTCTTTCTCTACAAAAAGGAAACACGGCTCTCTCTTTAAACGAGGTGATGGCAAAATTACATATATACCCCTCAAGAATAGAGAAAGAGAGTGTGTGGTGGCATAAAATGATTGGCCAGTTTGAGTTAAACGGTTAACACAATAACATAGGGTTAAAATTTAATCATCTTCCAATATATATATAGGATTGTGAACAAATAATAACACACTCTTAAAGCATTAACCCAGATAACGTTGTCAAGATAAAGCCAAATTTTGGATTTTTTTTTTAACATCATTGTAAGATATCTACAACACTTTTTTTATGCGTTTACAAAAATTCATCACTGTTTGAGGCGTAACATCCAGGGACGAAGCTTGAATTTTTTGTATAGGGGGGCCGACCCTTAATATAAATTTTTTTGGAAGAAAAACCAAGGGGGCCGGACTCTATTAATATAAAATTTTTCGACCAAATCCTACTACATGCCTGCTTCTGAGCTGAAAAACAGCAGGGGCCAGGGCCCCCCCAAGCCCTCACTATCCTTCGTCCTTGGTAACATCGTTGTCAATTTTATGCCTAAAACAATGATGCAAGTGAAAAACTTACAACGAAGTTACGCCTCAAACCGTGATGAATTTTCGCAAACTCATAAAAGAAGAAAGTGTTGTATATGTCTTACAATGATGTTCAAAAAAAATTGGTTTCATCTTGACGGCTTTTTTTTGTGTTAATGCTTTAAAAGTGAGTTATATTTTCTGATAATGTGTGAGAGTATGTACACAAAGAAAATAACACGTCTATATGTGGGAGTTTATTTGAGTTTCTACAAATATTTGTTTAAAAAACCGGACTAGTTGGACAGGGAACTAGAGGGTCAATTGGTCCAAAATCAGCATGCAAATTGTCCTCGATCGAACCGGCCGGTTCACTGGTTGGACCGAATTTCAGTTTTTTTTACTAAAATCCAAAGAATAAAACATTAAAATCAAACCCTTTATTTTTTTTAACATGATTACTTTTGTTTGAACAATAATTATGTTTGTTTAAATGTGTTTATAATTATATAATTTTTTTGGGATTTTTTATATATTTATTATCCGATTATGAAAACATTGTATATAAGTTTTAATTTGACTATGCTTTTAAAACCAAATATTCGTATTACCAATACAACAAATCTATATCTATAATAATATGTTTACCACTTGTCATTCTCATATTCATTTAATATTAATTTTTGTCACTTGTCAATTTCATATTCATTCCTCATTAGTTTTTGACACTTGTCATTCTTATATTAATTTCTTATTTAATTATATTTTACTAATTCTCTCTCCTATTTAGTGTTAATAATTTTAAATAATTAAATTGTATACTTCAATGTAAAAATATAAATTGTTATTCTAATAATTTATTACAACTAGATTTCAATTATATCTTATTTTAAAATATAATTTTATAATTACGAAAATAATACCTTACTAGCTTACCCATAAAATATCAATTATGTAGTTAATAAAGTTTCAAATTGTTGTTTTCATGCTTAAAGTATTTGTTAATACATAGCTTAATCATCTTACATCAAAATATCATTTTATAATTTTTAAATTATCAGTTCTAATTATTTAATATTTTATATTTTTTCCGTGTAATACACGGGGTCATAATTAGTGATATTATATACCTTTTATATATCAAAAAATAATTTTAATAAATTAAAAATGAAGTATTTTTTTATCAAAAACAAACTTAAAAAAGTTTACAAAATATGAAATTTTCTAAAAACATTTTTTTTAAAAAAAATTGTTTTAAATTTGTAGTTTGAGGATAAATAAAAGTTTTGTAAAAATAAGTTTTCTTAGAAAACAATTTCTTTAAGCAAGTTTTCTCATAAACGACATAATTTAGCTTTCAACCCATATAACACACAGAATTTAACCTAGTTTTGTTTATATTTATGAATAACAAGATTGTGTTCTATAAATAGTTTTATAGATATGATGGGATCTAGAATGTTTTTCAAAATTTTGGGTTATGATTTTATAAATTGTCGTTGTGGTAATCTTTTGATTTTAATTTGATTGTTCAAAATAATTAGCACATGAGTTTTGACGAGTGTTACAATTCATACATCATTTGATCCTGTTATATAACAGGTACATATAGACAAAATCACTGCACTGTAAAAGTTGGAAAAAAAAAAAAAAAAATAGGATGTTTGATGGACCTTTTATGTTGCTGCTTGCAATGTCTGTGAATCTATTCCACCAAAGACACGCTTCAAGAACGCATCAACAATTGTCACAAACTCGTGTGGCTTTTCCTCATGAGGCAAGTGACCACATTTCTTTATTACTTCAAGGTGAGATCCTGGGATGGCTTTCGTAAGCCTCATAGCGTTCCAAGATGGTACAAGACGATCACTATCGCCAGTGATGATTAGAACTGTGTCATTTGCTCTTCACATTAACATAACTTACATAAGCTTTAAATAGGTTCTATTATGTTTACACTATTTCTTTTCTTCATCCTAATTTCATAAATGTGTCATGATTCTCGATTTTATTAAATAAGAGAATAGAAAGGGAAAGAAATGAGTGGAAAAGAAAAGAAAAGAATGGAATTCTTTCTTTCCATTTCCTTCTAAATCGGAAGGAAAGAAAAACCAAATAAATTTGCCTACTTTTCCTTCCACTTCCTTCCCTTTTACTTGTACAACATGTGTTATTTTCCTTTCATTTCTTTCGTTAAATGAAACTCAGGAACACAAACATGTTTCTTCTTTCATTCCATTTCCTTTTTTTTCTCTCCTTAAATGAACTCGAGAACAGAGCAAGTTAAAAGAGGTCTGTTGTCTATTTTTTAAAATTGCTTTATCAATAATACATGTTTAATAATATAAATTTATTAATTTATTATTAAATAATATATAAGGTTGTGTGTTAAAAGTAGATTTTGAACGGCTTCAACATAGTGAGCCTGATCCCAATTTAGCTTTTTTTTTATTTGGCCAGTTACTAGATAACATACAATTCATGTTAGGGGTTATAAATGACTCTAGTAGATCATGGGTTGCTTGAGAGCGGCTTGCTAAAAACTTTGAATCGAATCTTCACATATTAAGGTTGATTAGACTTGCGACTAAACAAGCCCATGTATTGTACAAATATGATAATTAAGTATATATAACATTATGATAAAAATAACAAAATAATATATTTATTTTTTATCTATAAAATTACAATTAGTAGGATTTACTGGACATGTTTGTTTGTTTATATGAAATATATTAAAAATAATTATATTGTATATTAATAAAATAAGCATATCTTATCTTATCTTATAATAAATAAACATCTTTTTGGCCCATGTCAACTTTTTAGACCATTATTGTCATGTGTCATTTTCTTAACTTATTATTGCCACATGTCACTTTTTTATTTTATCAAACAATTCTCTCATTTTAAATAATAATTATATTCTTTATTTTACTTAATAACTATAAATTTAATGACTAATGATATTATATATTTTGTTCATATTAAAAACATAATAAATTAAAAAAAAGTTTTTAATCAAAAACACACTTAAAAAGTTTATAAAGTATGAAATTATTTTTAAAAAAACAATTTTTTAAAAAAATAAGAAATATTTTAAATATGTAGTTATAGTAAGATTAAAAGTTTTATAAAAAATAAGTTTTCTTACAAAGTATATAAATTTTTTTTTAACCTGTGTAACACACGGGATTTTAACCTAGTATTTAATAAATAATAAATGATCCAAGCTTGAGCCAAGCTCGAACTTATAGAACTCGAAGAAAGCCGAGCTTGATCCTAGACTCATTTACATCATTCATAGGTCACCTCTATTATATAATTATCTCTAGCGTGGGTCTTATCATTGATTTGCAAGGGGTTAGGTTATTGGTAGACTGGTGTACCACTACCTTTTTGTATTTTTATTGTTAAAAAATATTTAAAGTATGTATGAGTAAAAGTAATGTATGTAATGTTATTAATTTGGCCCGGCAAACAGATGATAGGGGTCTTATATGAATATCAATACGCTTCTATTGACCCACAAAATACAATATTATATTAAAGAACTAAATAGTAACAACTTTAAGTTCCTGATCCATATAATGAGGTTCTGAAAATTATTGATTAGTAAAAACTTGAAGTTTTTAGATTTTTTTTTTTTTAAAAAGGAAATACACAAAGATAAGTCAAGCATATGAACCTGGACATGAGATTTCCTTCAATCTTTGTTGCAAAGGCAAATTTGAGTCGGGTGATGAACTAGCCACCATCTCTGCTGTGAATTCCACAAGCGCCCTATCCCAACCCTTTGCTCGTAACGGCTGAAAACATATCACCGGCAGATAAAACAATAAAAATTTAAGATAGATAAGTACGTGTGATTCAAGAGGCTGATGTCTAACTGGTACAGGTCAACCCCCCCCCTTGCGGCGCTCTTTTGTGAGGGTGGGAAGCTTAACAAGTAACACATAAGCATGCTTACTCTGGTATAAGGCTCAAGAACGTTGTCAGTAACTTTGCTTGCATCATACCAAGCATTTTTAATCGCAAGTATCCCGAATTTATTTATGACCATCCTTACCTAACAAAAACATAAATCAATAGTAGAGTTTACTGAACAAATCTCAAACTGAAATACTAATGTTTGTAATGTATAATCCATATATCAAAGCTGACACGATTAAACCATGCCAATATAGCACATTAATCTAATTATAAACAAATCACACGAGTTGGTTGCTTTTTAATGGGTTGCAATCAAGCTGTAAATAGATTAGACAGGTGGTAATCGGTTTGGAGGGTCGTCATAAAGTGATAAGGGGTTGGAGAGTTTGAACTTAAGAAATATATACTTTCTATTCTAAATTTAAAAGAGCTGACCCCATTATTTTTAGTACCACCCACACATAACCCATTTGTTAAATGGTTAGAACAGGCCAATCTGAATAAAACTGCCAACCCAAAACCAAGCTCTTTCAGGTTGTGTCAGGAATTGCCACCACCCACCCCAAAATTGTAAAATGAGATTTTACCATAGATCAAAAGTAAATTTACATATGAGCAGTCTCATTACCAGCATTAATGCAACAGAGGATCGAAAGAATGCAGACAAAGCTTTCTTGTAGAGAGAATTCACCATATTAGACATTCCTTTAAGAAAATGCATCACAGTCAGAGCTATAAATCTTGAGAATTTTGACACAACATTCAACAGGCTGAAAAATGGGTTTTTGATATCATCTGATTTAGAACCGTCTTCTTGGTTATTTTCCATTACTTTTTTGGGGGAGGTGAAAGGAGCTACAATTGCAGGGGCGACAAGAATCATGGCTGCAACACGTTCAGGTGCTCGAAAATATGTTTCAGCTGCTACAAGGCAACCAGCAGAATGCCTGCATCTCATTACCAATGGTTTCCGTATGAGTATATATATTGCATACACACTTGCGATTACAGACAACATATGAGGCTATTTATAGCCCTAATATTTGACAGTTAAACAACCGTTAACCATATTTATAACTACCTAATACATAGACTATTTTGCACTTCTATGTATTTGACTAGAATAACATAATAATACACTTGACCCATTTGACCAATATTAATTTCCAACATATTTCAATTCCATCATAAGTATGTCAACCCTTCACAATTAATTGTCACTTGAAACACTTTGGGTCTGATTGGTTAGATGGGATTGAATGACAATGGAATGGAACGAATGGACGAGGTAATGGAACATGTCACTCCATTCCATCATCATATTAGTTTGCCTGAAGCGATAAAATCATTATAATATAATGGCTTTAATATAAGCATGGGTTGGGGAGGATTCAGTTGACAACTCTAAAAAATATGAGACATGGGAGAACTCTTTTTTTTTTCCTATACAAATGTTTACATATGTATAAAAGAGTTTTTTGTTTTCATAAGTGTAAAAAAAGTTTGTATTTCTCACAAAAAAATGATAACATTTAATTTTATGAGAACTTTTATACATGTGTAAAAAAAGTTGCAACACTTGCAAAAAAAAAAAAAAAAAAAAAAAAAAAAAAGTTCTTATTTGATCTTTCCCTAACATATTAACATGAATAAAATTGTATAGGTTAGCAAAGACAAATATGTCTGTCAACATAAATAAATCAAGAAAATTCTAAAACTCGAACATATGGTACTTGAATGGATGAACACAAATTAGATACATTACCCTTATGGTCCAAATTTTTCAATAAAATTAGATATAATACTATTATGACACAAATTAGTGATGTGTCCTATTTACAAATTTTTTTGGTATTTATTTTACATCATTTTATCTTATTTTAATAAATTTTTATTTAGTTTTTATTAGATTTATATTATTTCTACCCATTTTTCATTTTTAACGTTAAGGTTTCACGAAATTAATGATCGTATCTATGAAGAAACCTAGTCCTGGAATAATTTCAAAGAAGTTTGGAAGCTAAAATATAATTTTCAAAAGTTTGAGGGCTAAAAGTGACATTTCTGGAAGTTTTGGGTGCTAAAAGTGACATTTCAGGAAGTTTCAAGGTTAAAAATACAAGGTCCAGGGACTAAAACTGCAATTTATGAAAAAAAAGAGCCGCCTTGGACATGTGGCAGGCCCAAAATACGCGACATTAACTCTAAAAGCCCATAGACCGGGCAAGATCCGCGTCTTGACCCGTTTACCCGCTCCGAACTAGGCTTTTGACCCGCACGCACCAGTTTAGCATTAAACTGACCTGAGGGCTTTTGACGTGCAGCCTGTGTGGCCTTTGGACCTCCTTTTTGGACCTTGATCCTGGCCATGAACCCAGATCGTGAGCAAACAAACAAACAAACAAACATACCCAGTATATTCCCACTTTTCAGTAGGGTCTGGGGGGGAAGGATAGACACAAACCGTACCCCTATCCCAGTTGGGATAGAGAGGCTGCTCCGAAAGAGTCCCCGGCTCAAAGTTGTCGTTTGAAGTTGATCATCCAAACATTTTTAACGTTATTTTCACAAAATAAGTAAAATAACGTTAAAATTAGTGCAATTTTACTTTGGCCCCTTGAGGGCCCACACATATATACATTATATGTGTGCACCGCAAATGGGGCGTGAACCCAGATCGTGAGCCTTTGACCTAAATTAACCTATTTTAGCCTTTTTGAAGCCCTAATTCGATATTTTTCAACCTAGACGACCGTAGACCTACAAGAACATTAGTTTAGAAGATTTTAAGGTTTGGATCGAAATCAAGGCTCTAGGGAGGCTTAGATCGCATATACGAGTGCTCAAATTGTCTTTTGTAGGTTCTTTTATGTGTTTTCTTGGTTATTTTTCGTTTATACTTGAATACATAGACATGTTTCTGAATTTCATCTATATTATTATTGTTATAAACATGTTTACTGGCTAAGCCAATTGTATTACCTAGCTTCCAATGATTAACGGTTAAATTTATTTGGTTTTCGGGTTTGTTTTAAGGGATTATGGATTGTTGATGACTATGTTCAATTGTATATCATCGATATTGGTTTATGATTGTTGTTATACTGATCAAATATTGCATGATAATGTCCCGTTGGTGAGTCTTGATTGTTACTTTGAGTTTTGACCGGGTTTTATCGGTTTTAGGGTTAGATTTCCTATCTGATTCCATAAGGGTTTGCTTTGGCCAATCGAACCTTAGGATATTATCTTAAATTAGATTATAGTAGGATTGTCATTCCTATGACTAATCACATGAGAATATGGATTGTCTAGGTTTTTAAGGTTTTTCTGGGGGATTCCATGAACATATGGTTTTCCTTAGAATTCCTTACTATATGTGGTATTAATATATATATATATATATGTAGATATATATATATGTAGATATATATATATGTGTGTGTATATATATATATGTATGTATATATATAATAAATAATTACGAAAAAGAATTTTAAAAAATTTACCAGTTAGTATGAGTTTTCTCCAAAATGAGGATTTTTCTTATGAACTCTCCTATATGTATATAGAGGTTGTATCCTATGAAAACCCGATCTTAGAAAGAAAACCCTTAAACCCTATCTGGGCCATTGATTTGGAATCTTAAAAATAAATATATGGTCCATATTGGCCCTCATTAAAATTTATTTGTTTATTCAAAACTCAATTTTTTATTCAGGTTTAATGTGGACCACATATTTATTTTCAAGATTCCAAATCTATGGTTCAGACAGGGTTTAAAGGTTTTCTCTCTAAGATCGGGTTTTAAAAGGATACAAACGCTATATATATATATATATATATATATATTCTAATTGATTCCTATAAATCTTTCACTTTTGGTGTATTGAGGTTGTTGAACTAACCAAGTGATGCAATATTTTGAATACTTAAATGATATGTGTTTGAAAAGACTAACTAAGTGATCCGTTACACACCCTGATGATCTTCCACATGACACTTAGTATCATTCTTTGGTATTAGTGAGACTGACCTTGTGATATGATATTTCTGAGTTGTCATATCCTTAGTAACCGATTATATCCCATAATTCATTCCCGAACTGTTAAAGTTACTGCCAGGATTCCAAGCCTACGTAACACCCTTCATTTTCCGATTTCTTAGTTTCTTCATTTGTTTTAGTTGTGTAGGCTGTCTTATCTCTCTATTTCTTCATTATTCAAACCCCATTAAATAATATCAATTTTCTAAATTTAGCAACTTTCGTTCTTTAATCTTAGCTTTGTCATTCTTTAGAGTTAATTCTTAGATTATTTGTCCCTAGGATTTGATATTCGGTCTTTCGTGTTTATACTACATACACCTAGTACACTTACAAGTAGTGCATATTCAGTTTAGGTTAACTCTGTTTTTACTGCTAGGTTGTGTTGAACCATTATTTTATGTATATAGAAACCGACACATCAATTAGTCATTATAAATTTGGTCTTTTAAGCATCTAAAAGGACAAAGATCATCATTAAATTCAAAAGAAGTCATACAAACAATCCCTAAAATGGATGTTTGTTAGAAAAGGCTAATTACCATACCTAAAACAAAGCTAAATTTTTTCCTCTTTTGTTTTGTAGCATGTCATCATATGAAAAAGTAGGATATGTGTTATTCATATAGAAGTGAATCTATTCACTAAATTGCATAAAAATAGTTGACTAAAATAAGGATATTTGAAGTAGGGATGTTCACGGTTTGGTTCCAAACTGCGAAACCGTCCAAACCGGTCATCGGTTTGGTTTCACAGTTGGTTTTTTTCAAACATTTGGTCGGTCGATTTCAAAAGTTCGAAACCGTAATAAACGGTTTGGTTTACGGTTTTCATTAAAAACCGGTCGTAAAAAACCGAACCGGACCGTACGTGTGAGTTAATCTTGGTAATTGTATTGTATTATTGTATGTGATAATGAGAGATTACAAGGAGATTAAATAGAATACATAATTACACTCTAATCCCTATACTATAATATAATAAGTATTTATCTATCTAATATTCTCCCTCAAGCTAAGCCCGGGAAACGAGCTGTAGCTTGTCTCTTAAAACTGCAAATCTTTCTGAAGGCAGTGGCTTTGTGAAGACATCAGCAATCTGGTCATTTGTAGATATGAATTGGACCAGAAGTTTCCCTTGGGCTACTTTTTCTCTGACAAAGTGAAAATCAATCTCCACATGTTTTGTACGAGCATGAAAAATAGGATTTGCAGATAAGTATGTGGCGCCTAAATTATCACACCATAAGATGGGAGCAGACTGCACTTGAACATGTAGTTCACAGAGGAGGGCTTCAAGCCAAGTTAGTTCAGCAACTGTATCAGCTAGAGCTTTGTATTCTGATTCAGTGGATGACCGAGAGACTGTTTTTTGTTTCTTAGCCGACCAGGAGACAAGGTTAGATCCAAGATAGATGGCATAACCCCCGGTGGATCGACGGTCATCAGGACAACCTGCCCAATCTGCATCAGAGTAGGCAGTGAGAGACTGAAAATACGCATCTGTATAGGCATGAAGTTTAGAATCAGAATTCCGTTGAAGGAGAAGACCATGATGCAAGGTGCCATGTAGATATCTAAGGATTCTTTTAACAGCAGACCAGTGGTTCTCAGTTGGTGAGTGCATAAATTGACAAACTTTGTTGACTGCAAAAGTTATGTCAGGTCTTGTCAATGTGAGATACTGCAGCTCCCCAACAACTTGTCGATAACGAACTGGCTTGTCAAAAGGTGGGCTGTCACCAAGAGCTAGAGGAGAGGAAGTGGAGCAAGGAGAGGGAACTAGTTTGGATTGTGAAAGACCAGCCTTAGCTAAAAGTTCCAGAATATATTTTCGCTGAGAGAGGATTAAATCAGATCCTTTGGAAGTAACTTCAATTCCCAGAAAGTAGGATAGAGTACCCATGTCTTGTACCGCAAATTTGTGACTTAAGTTGCGGACTATGTCATCAATAGCAGTCTGACTATTACCTGTTAGAATAATGTCATCAACATATATAAGCATGTATAACAGAGTTCCTGCAGAGGAGTAAATGAAAAGTGATGGGTCAGTTTTGGATCCTTTGAATCCTAAGGATTGAAGAACTGCAGATAAGCGTTGAAACCATGCACGTGGGGCCTGTTTTAGACCATATAGAGATTTGTGCAATAGACATAGATGGTTTGGTCTGGCGGGATCAACAAAACCTGGCGGTTGACGTAAATAAACGGTTTCTTGAAGATCACCATGCAAGAAAGCATTCTGAACATCCAGCTGTCTTAGAGACCAGCCTCGTGAAACTGCCAAAGAAAGGACCACACGTATGGTGGTGGACTTGACAACCGGACTAAAGGTTTCATGATAATCAACACCAGCTTCTTGATGAAAACCTTTGGCTACTAACCGTGCCTTGTAGCGTGTGACTTTTCCATGTTGATCCCTTTTAATCCTGTAAACCCATTTGCAATCAACAACATTATGGTTAGATACAGGAGGAACTAATGTCCAGGTACCATTTTTCATTAATGCTTTGTATTCATTTGCCATAGCTGCACGCCATTGTGGACTTTTGTTGGCAACAGTAAAGGAGGTAGGTTCAATGGGATGAGGGTTGGTAGTGGCAGTAAAGGCAGATGGGTTGTAGGGGTGAGCTGGTTTGGGATTTGGACGAAGGTTAGCTGGGCGAGGACGTGTTTGAGGCTGTGGAATCTGGTGTTCTTGGGATGTGGAGGTATGTGAGTTGTTTGAAGGTTGTGAAGGTTGTTTTGAGCGGCGGGTATAAGTAAGGATGGGTGTGGGAGTTGGCTGGGCAAGTGTAGAGGGTTGTGGAGATGAGGTGGTTGGAGCAGATGTGAAGTTTTGTGAGTTATGAGATGTAGAAGAAGGTGGATGGGTGACACATGGTGAGGGTGGTGAAAGACTAGAGGGAATTGGAGTAGGGAAGGATGAGACATATGGAGAAGATTGTGAAGGGGTAGGAGATGTGGGAGGAGGTTGAGTGAAAGGAAAACATTGTTCGTTAAAACGAACATGTCTAGCTATGTAGATACGATCGGTTTTGGGATCGAGGCAGCGATAACCATGATGAGAGGGACTGTACCCAAGAAAAACACATGGTGAGGAGCGAAAAGTCATTTTGTGATTGTTGTAAGGGCGTAGATGTGGATAGCATTGGCACCCAAATATGCGCAAAAAGGAAAGATGTGGTTTGTGTTTAAGCAGGTGTTCAAATGGAGAGATTTTTGCTGCAGTACGAGAAGGCATCCGATTGATGAGATAAACTGCTGTATCGAATGCAAAGTGCCAGAATTTCATGGGTACGCCTGATTGGGCTAGAAGAGTAAGGCCTGTTTCGACAACATGACGATGACGTCTCTCAACGAAACCATTTTGCTCACTGGTGTGAGGGCATGAGAGACGATGAATGATGCCAAGAGAGGAGAAGAAAGGAGAGAGAGGACGAAATTCTCCACCCCAATCTGTCTGCACAGATTTTAGTTTTGTTTGAAACTGGCGTTCAACCATAACAAGAAATTGTTTGAATGTAGCAGAAACATCAGATTTATGTTGTAGCGGGAAAAACCACATGTATCTAGTAAAATGGTCAACACAAAGGAGAAAGTAACTATGACCATTGAATGACTTGACAGGTGCAGGACCCCAAACATAACAAAAAATTAAATCCAAAATATTATTGCTTTTAAAATTGGAAGATAACAAATGAAGTTTTGAGGATTTCCCCATGTGACAAGAATTACAAGTACTGCTAAAATTTTTATTTGAAACAGGAAGTGAATAAGTAGATAACATGGTCTTCAAAAGCTCCTGATGTGGATGACCTAGTCTTTGATGCCAAGTGTCACATGATGCACGAACAGCTGAGAAGGCAATTTTGTGAAGAGGACGAAGAGATGGAAGGCGAATTGAGTAGAGACCATTGTCACTTGGACCCGTGAGGAGGGTAGTTCGCGTAATTGTATCCTTCACAGCAAAAAAAGAAGAGTGAAATTCAAAAAACACATTGTTATCAAGACAAAACTTTTGAACTGAAAGAAGATTTTTTTTGATTTTTGGGACGTGCAATATATCAGAAAGAGAAAAGGTTTTGGTTGGGAATGGAACTTTGTAGAACCAACGTGTAAGATAGGTAGACCCATACCGTTGCCAACATGAAGTGTATCTTCACCATTGTAGGTTTCGAAGTTATCAAAGCTAGTAAGATCCGGCACAACATGGCTGTTAGAACCAGTGTCTGGAAGCCATGTAGTTGAAGTTTGTGAGCGGTGATCAGCATAGTTTGCTGATGGTTGTCTGGAGCGGATGGTGGTTGGATCTCGACTTGGACACTGAGATGGTATATGGCCTATACCACACCTGTTACATGTGCCAAAGACTGTGTTTTGATTTGACGCCCAACTGAATTGACTTCGATTACCACCATTGGTATGTACAGAATTGTTGTGGTATCCAAGATTGCGATTTCGAGTATGATTATTACCATAGCCACGTCCACCACCGGTGTGATATCCTCGGCCACGAGAAGAGGAGCCACGACCACGATTGCGAGAACTATAGAAGGCTTGTGATTGCTGTTGTGTTTGGGGCTGAATTTGGACACCAAGTTGAGACATAAGCTGTTG
Source organism: Mikania micrantha (assembly GCA_009363875.1). NCBI lineage: Eukaryota > Viridiplantae > Streptophyta > Magnoliopsida > Asterales > Asteraceae > Mikania > Mikania micrantha. The sequence goes on along the minus strand of CM018691.1, from coordinate 81,834,384 downwards.
AAGAGCATGAATTGTTTCAGTGGGCAGTTGAGGAACAGCAGTAGAAGCGGATGACTGGCTAGTAGTTGCTGTGAATGCTTGTGTGGACATTGAATCAGGTTTCTTTACCATATAGTCATGATCAGAGAGGAGACCATGAAGTTCTGCAAAAGCCGTGGGAAATTGGCGAGCAATGATAGTGGATTTCAGGCTATTGTATTCTTCACGAAGGCCAGTCAAGACAAACATAACCAAATCTTTGTCTTTTACAGGTTCACCAATATTGGCCAACGCATCAGCATAGGCCTGTGCCCTGGTGAGATAGGCAGCGGATGTTTCATCATCTTGCATCTGTAGCTTGAGCAGTTTTGTCTTGAGGGTATATTCCCTAGAAGATGTTTGAGGTGCAAAGGCACGTTCTAAAGCCAGCCATAACTCACGAGAAGTGGTACCTTGAACATGTTGGAAGGCACCTTCAGAGATGGTAGATAGAATCAACATGCGTATATGAGCATCATTGGAAACCCATGTAGAGTAATTGGGATTAGATTGTGTAACTGGTTCAGTAGTTTTGTCAGTGGCAGGTGTTGATTGTACAGTGGCCGGTGGACATGGAATCGAACCATCAACATAACCAAAAAGATTATTGGTTATCAAAAAAGGTTGAATCATGGTTTTCCAATAACCATAATTGGTTTGAGAGAGAGTGAAACCAAACTTGTGAGAGTTATGGTTTGTTTTCTCAGTCGTAGAGAAAGCTGCAAGTAGCGCCATTAGGGATTGAAAGAATTGAAGACGGGTGAAGAATCGAAGATGCTTGAATCGGCTACAACGGTGGAGCCGTTCGTTGACAGGAACAATTGAAGGCAGCGATGTGATTGAGGATGACGGCGACGACTGAAGGCTGCAGCGGGATTGAAGGCAGCGACGGAATTGAAGGCGGCAATTTTTAGGGTTGGGATTTTCAGAGACGAGGCTCTGATACCAAGTTAATCTTGGTAATTGTATTGTATTATTGTATGTGATAATGAGAGATTACAAGGAGATTAAATAGAATACATAATTACACTCTAATCCCTATACTATAATATAATAAGTATTTATCTATCTAATAGTGTGCGTGTGCACATATATAAATATAGAACTACGCATATACACAGAGATATATTATATATACATATAGGCTAGGGTTCTTGATAAAACCTTCATTTTGTAGAATACTAATCACACTCATTACCAATTAAATTTTTTTTTTTCATTTCTTTATATTATGAGGTAAGAAATGTAAAAAAAAGAATTTTTTTTTAAATATATGGATTTCATATTAGTACATATACGTAACTTGTACGCCGTACATACGAGTTACATATATGAAACTTTACGAGTTACATGAGAAATTTTTTAAGTTACATATATGTAAATTCGTGATATACATATCTTTATTAAAATTGTTTTTTTTCCTTACAACATTTTTAACTTTAAAATAAAAAATTATGAATTTTTTTTTAAATTTATTGGTTAGTATGATTTTTCTTGGTTTTCTCCAAAATAAGAAGTTTTCTCATGAACCCTTCTCTATACATCTATATGCATATATACATGTATATATATGTGTGTATAAATTAAGTTCATTATTTATTTGCTATTTAAAAAAAATACATTTGAACGGTTCGATTTTAATTTTCATTATTCAAAAACCATTATTGACGGTTTGGTTTACGGTTCCACTTAAAAACCGTAAAACCGGACCACGAACACACCTAATCTAAAGGGTATCTCTATTCAAATAAATTTCATATGACATTATTTTTTGTTAATCACATTCTTTTTTGTTCAGCCCAATGGCAAAGCCATTCGGAGTTAAGGGTAGTGAAGATGCCTTCAAGTCAAGAGTTCGAGCCTCATCATGGTGCCATTCAAAGAAAAGTAAACTACAGTCGGCGAAAATGCTCGCAACATGTCATCCTAACAATTAAATGCTAGAAACATATTAAAGCGAAACCCAACTACAAAACCCCCCATTTTGAGTGCTAGATACATAAATTGGATAGTCATTCATGACATTTTTATCAGCAAAGGGTTGAAGGAAGCAACCTCTTGATCCATTGGAATAGGGGTAAGGTTTGCTTTCGTCGGTCTCACCCTCCATAGACCCTACTAATTAATGGGACTTTACTGAGTGTGTTTTGTCTTCATAAGTTACCAGCTATGGTACGATAGAGTCCTTAAGCTTCGAAGTGCCAATGACTAGGGTGCGGAAATTATGCGATGTTGGTTTCGCCAAGTGCAATGATGAATCAGGTTTGAGGGCTGGATCTTAATTCAAATGGAGCTTCGAGGGTCGATCCTTTGCCTTTGGAGAATATAATTTTTTTCAACCCATGAAATGAACAGTTCACTGCACCAAAGGGGTAATGGATTTCTTCCCCATATTCTTTGAGTTTATTCAAAGTATCACAAAACGGCATTGGAAAATGCAACCCGTCTCTTTTATGCCAGCGAACATTCTTTATTTTAGATACTCATTTTTTAAGTTCAAAGTTTCTTTATGATTATGAGTTATGACGCTTGGAAGGAAACTATATGAACCCAATGGACCAACCGGCTAGCAACAATGCATCGGGTATGGATCATGAACAACCTAGAAGAAGAGATAGGATTAAAGCTCCACCATAGAAGTTCTAGGACCACATCATGGGCACCGGGCCAGTCAAGGCCTAACAAAATATGGTTCCTTTTCTATTTAACGCATGTATTGCATGATCATGAGGTAGGCAATTTGTTATATCTCATGAACTTTATTTTCCTATCTCCTTCTTTGTAATTTGTTTGCTCCCCCTCCCTAATCCTCTATTTCTTAAAAAAAACCAATCTTCTGCAACTTGTGTGATATTCGGTTAATTTTAGATTGGTGTTTTCATTATATCTCTACATCGATGGTGGACAACACTCGAGTTCGTGTTGTGGAGGAGTTGTGATCATTAACTTATGCACCAACAACTGATAAATCGATCAACGAATTGATCAAATAAACTGACACAAGCACTATGTCTTCAAACAAATCGCCTGTTTATACATCTACACGTTTCCTTGAAGGAGAAGGACCACGTTTCCTTGTTTCAATGACGAACATACTGAACGATGGCTAGCTCAAGCATCTCGCTACTATGAGTTATATTGTATTCTTGGGAAGGATCAACTGACCATCTCTTCCTTCCAATTAGATGATGTCGTTGCCGATTGTTTGATTAATTGCAACGCCACCATCAGCTCTCCACCTCATACACCTTCACCTATACTCAACAAGCGTTTCCCTTCCACTGAAATTGAAGAACCAAGAGGTTTATTAGCAAAACTTCAAACAATGGTGGCAAATTATCGCGCTCATTTTGGGGAGCTTTCCAATTGACGATGCCATTGCTGATCGGGTTCCTCGTTAGTTGTTGGATCTCTGGTATTCGGTCAGATATTAAGCAGCTCACCATGTTGGAAGATGCTATGGATAAAGCTCAATTGCAAGAATAGATTTAGTTTAAGAAAGGTAAGGCTCGAGTTTCCTTGGGCTCTTCTAAACCCCTCCTTCTGACACCCAAATTGCTTCCTTTGGATAATTTGGCAATAGTGTTAACCGTCAAAACCTTGCCATCCACCGTCCGAATCCAAAGGTAGGGTTTCGATGCCTGACGCAGGCTGAACTTTCTCATAAAATATTTCCAGGGTTGTGCTGTCACTGTGACAAAAATACACATAGGACCATAAGTGTAGCAACCCCATAGTTGCTTTTCTTTGATGAGGACCTTCCATATCCGAATGGTTCACCAGATTCCATGACCTTTATAGGTAATGATTCATTTCTCACTGAAAAACTCCAATAAGACAGGTTAAAACTCCATCTGCTATTTTCATATAATGCCTTATCAGGTGGGTTTTTGATAGTAATTGGAAACCAAAGCAGGCTATTTCAATTAAACCGAAAGTAAAGACCCAATTCGAGAAGGGTTAATCTCCTACAAACATAGCTAAATAAAAATACTTGAACGTCTAATTGAAAAACTAAGCCTGCAATTTCTATATTAATTTTGAAGATGATTTGCTCCCTCCAAAACACCGGTCGTGAACTGCATCTTCCCCCTGATTCTTAGGTAGATTGCAAGGATCTTTGTGGAATTCAAGAGACGAACTAGAGAGATCCTGTCATCAGTTGATTTGACCCTTTTACTCTTTCTGGAATAAACATTAATAGGCATTGTATCATTACTTCCCGCTCGCTTATATGTCATGTCCTCAAGGAGAAAAGTAGGAAGCTAGTGGTGTAGCAAGTCATAGTTTTCCCAAGGAGCTTCTTCGACTAGACGATCCCACCAGATAATAAGCATTTCTAACACTCTTTTACAAGTTTCCACAACCCATTTATGAGCGAGAATAGAAAAAGGCTGCAAGTTCACCTCCCAATCTTGGTGAATGGTAAGGGTGTGATTAGCTGAGTGGAAAAAGAACCCCAGCAGGCTTGAGCATAGAAACATGGACACAAGATGAGCACGAGTTTCAGGAGGTAACTCTAGTTAAGCTCTAGCTCTCACCTTCCCTTTGACCAGATTAGGCTCAAAAAACCTCAGAGAGAGTTTCTCATAATGGCGGTTCGTGAGGTTTTTTGGCGATATAGTTGTATCTTCAAAAAAACAAAATCATCCACCTTAAAAATTAGTTAATGACATTTGAAATTTGCTTGATCACGCATTCCATTTTGGACTCCGATTAGATTAACATGAATTAACTTCAGCATATCATTACTATCAATCACTTGTTGCTCTAACTTGGCGTTGTGTATTTCCCCAAAGACATAAGGAGTAACTTGGGGGGTGGAGGTGGGGGGTAGGTGGATCACGACATTAAACAACAGAGAAAGGAATGGTAAAGAAGTGGTGACCTGTGTTATAAGAACACTCGGCCCAAGCCAAGTAAGAACTCCATTTATTTGGGTTGTTCATGTGCAAAACAACATAGTTATGCTTCTAAAATTGAATCAAGACCTCAGTTTGCCTATCCATCTGCGAGTGATACCCATAAATGAGTTTCAACTTTGTTTGACTGATCCGAAAGAGTCCCCACCAAAAATGACTCAAAAAAACTATCCTGATCCAATAAAACAGAGTGGGGGAAATGTTACGAACCTTGCAACCTACTTAGTCAAATTGGACCCAATCTGTGAACCAAGTCAATGGAAAATGGCAGAAGGTGATATATATATATATCAAAGCGGAAGAGTGCTCCAAAAATACATGATGGTGAGGAAAGGTGCAGAAAATTCCGACTAGTTTTAGGGTTATATTTCCAGTTCTTGTTTATTTTTTTGGTTGTTTTGAATTTCTAACTTGTTTATACTCAAACTCTTGCAGACTAGCCCTTCTCGAATCAGGTCATCTAGTCTAGGCAACCTCTTTTGACATTGTTAGATTATTTGGTTTATCAATTCATGTTAACCTCATCATTAGATTAAGTGGATTCATAGTCTAGGCAACTTCTTTTGACATCGTTAGATTATTTCTCAAGTAGTTAATTAACTGTAAGTTTGAAAATTTCAAGCCCAAATATCTTTTATAATTGGTTAAACGGTAACCGAGATTTAGTATCAAGAGCTACCACGTCCACATCTTAAACTATATTTGTATATGACAGGTACACTTGCCTATTGTGTGTGATCTAGTTCTCAAGTGAAAACCATTTAAAAACTAAAATATGTGTGGAAAAACCGTATTTAAAAATATATAGCTTCATGCACATCATTAATACAAAAACCGGAGTGGAAGATGGTTGTTTTTTGAATTCTTCAAATGCTAAGTCAGTTTGTGAGGTCCAAGTAAATTGCTTTGACTTGGTCACTTCCGTTATTGGACCCACAAGGGTGCTAAAGTTCTTGATAAAACAGTGGTAAAAAGAAGCCAGACCATGAAAACTTCACACTCACTGAATTGATTGGGGAACCGACTATTCTTGAATAGCTTGAATTTTCTTATCATCAACCTATATGCCCTATGTTCAGAGACAGGATAACCAAAAAAAGTGACCTGACTGATAAAAAAATCACACTTCTCTAAATTCCCGTTGTGGCTCTCCCGTTCGAGTGCTTAATACAGTTGTGAGATTGATGCTCTTTTTCAATTTTGCTATACATGAGTATGTCATTGAAATACACAACAATAAAAATTCCCAAACACGATTTCAAAACCTGTTTCATAAGCGCATAAATGTATAGGGTGCGTTTGACATCCCAAGTGGCATGACTAACCACTCATATAACATTATAACCCTTCCTTGGTTTTAAAAGTTGTTTTCAATTCGTCTCCCTCATAAATTCGAATATGATGGTAGCTACTTCTTAAATCAACCTTTGAAAACACAGTCGCACCATGAAGTTCATCTAATAAAACATTTAATCTCGGGATAGGGAAACAATATTTGATAGTGATCTTACTAATCAACCGACTATCCATACACATTCACTATAAGAATGTATCAATTCGTGGTTTCCATTCATTAGATACGTGTATATATAATACAAGTGATCCCATTATTTTAGGGATGGATTTGATACATAACTAATTTCCCTATAATCTTGTTTCTAGAATATACTGTGTATATTATCTATTATACCCCCGCAGTCAAAGCGGGACTGGAGCGGAAGTCTTCAAATAGAACCCGAAGGAGGCCTTTTGTGAAGATGTCGGCAATCTGAAAGCGAGAGGAGACGTGCAATATCCGGACTAGACCACGTTCCACTTTTTCCCGGACGAAATGGATGTCCATTTCAATATGTTTAGTGCGTTGATGTTGAACTGGATTACCGGAGAGGTAAATGGCACTTACGTTGTCACAGTAAACAAGTGAGGTGCGGGATGGTGGCCGATGAAGCTCAAAGTAAGAGATTCCGAACCCAGCAGATTTCAGCAACAACATTGACGCCCCCCCCCCCCCTATACTCAGCTTCAGCACTGGAACGGGATAAGGTTGTTTGTCGCATGGAGGACCAGGAAATGAGGTTGTCTGCGAGGTAGACACAGTAGCCGGATGTGGAGCGGCGGGTATCCGGACAGCCTGCCCAATCAGCATCTGTGTATGCGACCAGTGATGATGCATAAGTAGGGGCCATATGCAGACCATATTGGGAAGTGCCTTGAATGTACCGAATGATACGCTTTAGAGCATTGTAGTGTGAAGTGTGGGAGTCGTGCATGTACAAGCAAATCTGCTGAACCGCATATGTAATATCAGGTCGGGTGAATGTAAGGTACTGAAGAGCCCCAGCTAGACTGTGATAAAGAGTGGGATCATGGGATCAGGAACTGGATCACCATCATTAGCACTTGATTTACAAGAAGTGTCAACCGGGGTGGCCACGGATTTACATGAAGACATTCCAACACGGTTTATGATGTCGGTTGCATATTTGTGTTGTGATAAGAACAGTCCCGTGGGAGTTTGGGTAACCAAAACACCAAGAAAGTAGCCGAGGTCCTTCATGGCAAATTCACTGTCAGGTTGTGTTAGGAATCAAGCGGCGCAGCGGAACCAGATTAAACAATACACGTACACGATTGCAAAGAAAAAACAGAAAACAGAAAATAAACGACATGAAGATTTAACGTGGTTCGGTCGATGTGACCTACGTCCACGGGCTGCAACTAGGATTTATCTTTTATTACTTAGGTGCTCAAAGTTACAATTACAAGACATGAATATATATAGATAACTAATTAGGTTACAAAAACAAAATCGGGCCGGGCTTAGAGCCGGCTGCCCTAATTCCCTCCCAAAAGGTCTCCAAAACCTAACAATCTCCCACTCGGAGGCCTTGCGATAAAATCATACCCGTCATCCAAGCACACAGTAATCCAGTCTTCCAGTAACTCCAGTAATCTTTGTCAAACAGTCTTCCAAGCCTTCAGTTCCCATAAACAAGCTAAGGCTTCAATCCAATCTTCCTAGTTGCAGCAGCCCTTCTCATCAGTTACCTGAAGGTAGGGGTGTTCATCGGGTCGGATAACGAGTTATTCGGGTTTTTCGAATCGGGTTTTTTGGGTTGGAAAAAATTTTTGGTCTATCCGAAACCCGACCCGACCCGAAATTCAAAATGTATTATCCGACCCGAAAAATCCGAATAACCCAAAAAACCCGAATTCGTTCATCCGAATAACCCGAATCACCCTGTTTTTTTCGGTTTTTCGGATATCCGACCCGAAAAAACCAGTTTTTGCATATCTGAAACCCGACCCGACCCGAATCTAAAATCATATTATCCGACCCAAAAAACCCGAAAAACCCGAAATATATTTCGGATACGGTTTTTTCGGGTTTCGGGTACGATTCGGATTTCGAATTTTTTCGAGTTTCGGATATTTTGAACACCCCTACCTAAAGGGCTCGTTGAAGCTTCTGAAAGCTTCAACACATCAGTCATCACTGACTCATCCTCTGTCTCAACTGGCTTGCACATTCCACCAGATCCAAAGATACACCAAGGAATATTAACACTTTCCAAATTCAGCAAGTAATCCACAGGAGAGATTTTAGCAGTCGAAATCCTAGTCTTCAAAACCCACTGTTGTTTTGGAACTATACCCGAAACACGAACCGTGCTCCAACTTTAAACCTTCGACCCCATTCAGCTTGAACCACCTTGGCACCAGGCTTCATACTTGCAAAATGAACCTTCTTTTGCCCCTTAGATTCAGCGAACCAGACTTTGTCTTGCTTGAGTGAGTCATTTTCACTACACGAACTCAGTTAACAACTCAGATTTGAAAAAGAACAATCAATTAAGGGATCATAACTCATATAATATTTAATCAGACATAGGACTGTGAATACAAGATCAGTACTTCAACAGTGAGCGCGTGCATTTTTGAGTCTTAGTCAACCACTACAACAACAAGGTGAGTTCATATGCCCCTTTTTCTAATCTTTTGATTTTAAATGCGGGGCTGAGAAACATGCTAACTCTTTTAAATTATTAAAATTTTTAGTACATTACTTCAAATATCATGTGATTTAGATAATAAAGATTTCATTTTTATTATCACACTTATATCAAGATCAATGTATATGCTTGTGTGTGCATTAACAACAATGACAAATCAAGGATGTTTCATGATAACATAACCTCATGAATTCATCCAAACATTTAGATAACCCAAGTGTAATAAGATTTGATCTTATAATACTTTGTTATTAACACTGAGATAACAATGGGATAACATTAAGACATTTACAAGAATTTACAAGAATGGTATGATGATAACATAACTTCATGATATCATTCACCACCTGAGTTAACTAGGTGTAGTAAGACTAGTTCTTACAACACTATGTATACAACATGGTGAAGACTATGAGATAACACTGAGACAAATACAAGTGATAACAAGAATTATAGTCATGATAATATAATTTCATGATGATAATATCATTCGCAACATACATTAACATCGTGAAATAAGACTAATTCTTATAACACTTAGTTAAAGACTATGAGAACACATAACACAGAGGACAGATGACACTGAGATGATGACAATGGGAGAACACATAACAACTAATAAAGACTGTTTGTATTATATCACAACAATCATGTGTTCATGTGTACATGTTTAGTCGTAAGTCCCTTAAAGAAAATCGTTTACCATTGATTTAGTGTGACTAAACCGACGATAGCGTAGTGGTACCATAGGTTTGACAAACCGCCGGCGAGTGAGGTCGGTACGTTAATCGTAACATTATCATTGGCCGGTATCGTATGACCGGTAACAGGGCTGCATCAGTCAGGTTTGGTAAACGACACATGGTGATATTAATCGTCAGACACTGATTGTAATTATTACTTCGATTCTATTAACTGGTAGACTGAGGAATTGATTTCCTCTCATGTCATATTACTGGTAATAGTTTCGTTGAAGGCAATGAGATTACAAATGGGATAGAGGTAAATTGGATACATTGTGGTCTGATTACGTGAGGACCACAATGGATTCCATTTAGGCTCTATACATTCAAGATTTGGGAACAACATCAGTGAATTAACTGTCACTCCTATTATGGGAAGTGAATTAAAGTTAATTCTACAATTGAGAGAAAACTAATAAGGATAAGATTAAATTAATCTATTTTCCTTAAAACATTAAGGGATTACCATAACTTAGGTCATGGTAATATATTCCCTTCAAACACTCTTATTCTATATATATAACACTGTGAGATGAGAACACATCATATGGGATTAACAGGTTGGATATCAAATGAGACAAACACAACGTGAGATGAAAATGGGTTTCCATAGTTGCATTACAAGTGGCATTGAATTCAGTCAAGTATGTGGTGGGCTGGCGGCATCATTCGTGATACGTATGCCCTATATATAAGCATACTTGATTTGAATGATACACTGTTTGTAAGGGTAACTACGGAGAGGACATGGTTGTGAGACAAAATAAGACAATATCAACAAGACTTGTGTGTGACACTATGACTTGCAAATAACAATTACAAATATTTTCAATTACTAAACTTATGAGCTCTCCAACCTAGTGTTGATGATAGAAACTAGAAATCTAAGATTTCGATTACTGAAAATAAGAACAAAGTTGGCCTGATTCGAGATAGGCAAATCTCCGATTACAAGGTATAAACCCAATAAGATTAACATGAGCAACCAAAAATAATCAAAAGCAACAATACTTAAACCAAACATTAGAAGAGTGGTTTCCCTAACTTCCCTATATCCCTAACTTCATGGACCAACTCCCCCCACTCCTTGAATTTTGTACCTCTCCATTTCCCACCTACTTTTGCCTCTAATTTTGACCCATAAGAACTTGGATCCCGACCCAGGTTCGTATCAATACTTCCTGCCCAGAGAAACGACTTGTCCTCAAGTCGATTTGAATCAGCTCGAAGGAAGCCTCGTGGACTGGTATCAAAAATCTTGTATGGTGACACCGCTAAGGCTCGTGGTCGGTTACGGTGACAGCCGGAAGGGGATGATATTGCTTTTGGGAATGAAATTGTTGAAGACTGTTGGAGACCGGCCGAAACCAGCCCTGGATAACATTGCAGGTTGTGCCAAGCAATAAGCCATTCAAGTGTAGGCTGACCCTTTTCATAGATCCAACGATGATTGATTTTTATGAACATTTCCTTCCAATTTTCACCTATTTTCTTTTGAGATCCTTCACTTGTCAATATACCTTCATATTGTATCAAGCCTTCTAATCTTTCAAAAGTTAACCATCGAAATACATGGTTGTTGTAGAAAGATGGTTGACCAAGTTGACCATCAACTCTATCATATACCACATTATCAGCAATTATTTGACTAGTCAATGCAAATGACTTATCCTTGGCCCTCCACCGCATACAAGGACGATAATGCACACCTCGCTTCAACAGATCTCTGGGTACACAAATTTGAATCTTCGATTTTGCCCTTGATGCTATGGCGACTTCTGGTAGCAATGAAAGATGACTAGTATCACTAGAATTAGCGAAGATCTCGAGACTGTTTTCTGGATCGCATTTCATCAATACTTGTTTGGCTATGTTTATTTGAATTTCTTCTGCATATTTCTCCCCAGGTACTTCAAGAGTATCGCTATCAAGAACTTTTGCAACACCGGACACGGGACTGCCACCGTTATTGACCTTCATGATCAGATCTGTCAATGGATCTTGAGGCGCATCCTCAGGTTCTTTTTCATCCGTCTGGGCTTTAATCGTTGCAACATCGTCCTTCATAGCAGTCGTGTTCTTGACCAAATCGGTCAATGAACCTTGCGGATCATCCTCGGGTTCCTTTTCATCCATCCAAGCCTTGATTGCAACAATATCTTCCTTCAGGAGTGCTAAGATGGCATCTAATCGTACTGAAATGGTTGATAATTGAGCAGCGATAATCGAATTACAGGTAGTAGATGCCATTTGATTTCCAGGTGGAATTGATTCGCCACCGGCTAAATTGATTGGATTTTCTGGTGAAATTGATTTGCTGCTACTGTCACGCTCGTGATTCCTATTCAAAACCATCTTCGATTTTCCCAGCAATGGAACCATTGATAGAAACTAGAAATCTAAGATTTCGATTACTGAAAATAAGAACAAAGTTGGCCTGATTTGAGAAAGGCAAATCTCCGATTACAAGGTATAAACCCAATAAGATTAACATGAACAACCAAAAATAATCAAAAGCAACAATACTTAAACCAAACATTAGAAGAGTGGTTTCCCTAACTTCCCTATATCCCTAACTTCGTGGACCAACTCCCCCACTCCTTGAATTTTGTACCTCTCCATTTCCCGCCTGCTTTTGCCTCTAATTTTGACCCATAAGAACTTGGATCCCGACCCGGGTTCGTATCAGTTGACTAGTTTAAATGCATGTTTTCTCAGGTAATGAACAGGTTTAGTCACCAAGCATTCAGGACTTAAGCTAAAGGACTTTTAGAAGACCTAGCTTCATTTTGTGTTGTGCATATTTTTGAATGACAAAACTTTGAATCATCTTTTGTAAATCTTGTGCAGATACAAGATAGCAACTCAATGATTCTTTTGGGTAGATTTACTTAGTTAAATTATGAACATGAACTGTGTAATTTAACTTTGTAATTCTATATCAATGTCATGTTAGCATTTCTCATTATATATCATGTGCCATGTAAACAATCTGATCACTATGATTATCACAACGATATCGCGCCCCGAGAACCTTCCGCCCGATGGGATGTCGATCCAGCCCGCCGGCTCGGGGTGTGACAACTTGTTAGGAATCAAGCGGCGCAGCGGAACCAGATTAAACAATACACGTACACGATTACAAAGAAAAAGCAGAAAACAGAAAATAAACGTCATGAAGATTTAACGTGGTTCAGACGATGTGACCTATGTCCACGGGCTGCAACTAGGATTTATCTTTTATTACTTAGGTGCTTAAAGATTACAATTACAAGACATGAATATATATATAGAGAACTAATTAGGTTACAAAAAACAAAACCGGGCCGGGTTTAGGGCCGGCTGCACTAATTCCCTCCCAAAAGGTCTCTGAATCCTAACAAGTTGAGATAGGAGTTGATGGCGTAGAGAATCAGATGAGGTGACCAAGATGATGTCATCTACGTAGAGAAGGAGATATGCAGTGGTTGTCTGTTGTTTGTAAATAAAGAGAGAGTGATCACATGAACAATTGTGAAACCCCATTTGGCGAACAAAGTCAGCAAATCGCATGTACCAAGCGCGGGGGGCCTGTTTGAGGCCGTATAGCGACTTCTTGAGTAGACAGACATGGTTCGGGTGATGAGGATCACGAAACCCCATAGGCTGGTGCATGTAGACAGTTTCGGACAAATTTCCATGTAGGAAAGCGTTTTTCACATCGAGTTGGTGGATAGGCCAGGAGTTGGCAAGTGCAATGCTTAAGACCACTCGAATTGTAGTAGGCTTGCCAACCGGACTAAAAGTCTCCCCACAATCTATTCTAACCTGTTGGGAGTGCCCATCACACACAAGGCGGGCCTTGTAGCACTCTAAGGCCCCAGCACTGTTGGTTTTGTGTTTAAAAATTCACATGCAACGAATGACATTCATGTGTGGTTCCCGTGGTAGAGGTGCGTAAATCGGATTTTTTTGGTTCCAGTTCCAACAGGTTCCATTTCCAGTCAACAAAGTCAAGACCCGGTTCCGGTTCCGGTTCCGGTTCGAGTTCCGGGTTTCGACCGGTTTTTGACCGGTTCCGATTCGGTTTTTGGCCGGTTCGGGTTTTGGCCGGGTACAGGTGGAACCAGTTCCGGTTTCGGTTCCGGTTCTAATTTTTCTGAAAAACCGTACCCGTTCGTACCCACCTGTTCGGGTTGTCGATTCCGGTTTTTTTGCCCACCTCTATCCCGTGGTACCAAAACCCAAGTCCTATTAGAAAGTAAAGCATTAAATTCATCAAGCATGGCATGTTTCCAAACCTGAATGGTTAAGGCCAGTTGAGGTGAACGTGGAATGGGTTCGCCTGTGGTGGACAGGTGGAGGTTTAGAGGGCCTTTTTGTTTGGAAATGCCAGACATGGATCTGGTTTGTATGTTGCGAGTGGGAGCAGAAGGGTGGGGGGATGGAGCTGGTGCTGATGATGACAGAATGGGTTGGGCTCTAGGAGCTAAATGTTTGTGTCGGCTATAAACAGCTGTGTTGCGGGCCCATTTGTCAGTGAGGCCTGGATGAGGAGTGGGGCTTGAATGGGGCACGGTTGGGCCGGAGGGTGTTGGAACAGTAGATGTGTCTGGAGTGGAAGTAGGGAATCGAAGGAAGGGGTTGGGATCACTTGTGAGGAAATCATAAGACTTTGGGACTGGAGTGGGAGTAGAGAAGGGAAACACGTCTTCATTGAACACGACATGTCAGGAGATGATTATTTTATGTGAGGACAAGTCATAGCATTTATACCCTCTATGGTTTGAGGGGTAGCCAAGGAAGACACAAGGGGAGGATCGGTTTTCCAGTTTGTTGATTGTGGAGGTGGGGGTTAAAGGAAAGCACAGGCAACCGAACACTCTAAGGTGTTGGTAAGTGGGTTGAGTGTGATAAAGTAAGGATGTGGGGGTGAGGAATGATGTTGTTTTTCCAGGGAGAATGTTAAGGATGTATGTGGCCATTTGTAAAGCATGATGCCAAAAGGATGGAAGAACCGAGGAATGAGCCAAGAGTGTTCAGATGATGTTGTTGATAGAACGGATCTTTCTTTCAGCCTTTCCATTTTGTGGAGATGTATGTGGGAAAGAGAAGCGAAATAACATGCCATTTTGGAGGCAAAAATTGTGAAAGTTGGTATTGTTATATTCAGTTCCATTATCACATTGAAAACATTTAATATTGCAGTCAAATTGAGTTTTAAGCATGGTGGAGAATTGAGTAAAGATGGAGAAAACTTGAGACTTGTGGGTGAGAGGATAAGTCCATAGAAAATTAGGGAAATCATCCAAAACTAATATATAATACCGGTGACCACTAGTGCTTAGAACTGGTGAGGTCCACAAGTCACTATGTATGATATCAAATGGCAAGCAAGTATTATTTAAAGGAGTAAATGGTAATTTAGTTTGTTTTCCAAGTACACATGAATGACAAAAAGACAAAGTAGTACGCTTCTGAACATTAATTGACTTATTTTTATTAAGAGAATTTGAAACAGAACGGCCCGGGTGGCCCAAACGATGATGCCAACGGTCTTGAGTCAAAGCAGCAAATGTGGAGGGAGATGTTGAGGATGAAGCAGGAGCAGTAAGCGGGTATAATGGGCCGCTGCTGTCACATCGGATGATGGGAATCTGCGTTCGGTAATCCTTCACAAGAAAACCAAAAGGATCAAATTCAATGGAGATAGAATTATCAGTGGTGAGTTTACGAACTGAAAGTAAATTTTTGATTAGAGAGAGTGAGTGAAAGATGTAATGTAAGTTAAGAGGAGGATAAGGGGGTGATAGGGTGATATGGCCTGAACCGTGGATTGGGATTTGGAAACCATTGCCAACAGTGATGTTATTTAATGAATTGCTTTGAGAATAGGATGAGAGTTTACCTGAGTTGTGCGTCATATGAGAGGTGGCACCCGTATACATATACCAAGTATTGTCAGGAGGGTGTAGGGACATTGTGTACATGGCCTGTTCAATGTCAGTTGGTTGAAAACCGCTATCTGGTCCTGTGTATGAAGGAGATGGATGTGAACCCAAGATTCCTGCAAATTTACTAGGTGGGTTTGGCTTTGGAGACTGAGATGAAGGATATGGGCAACGGGGTGGTGTCCAGGGGTGAGTTGGTTGTGGTGTCCACTGCGGAGTACACTGTCGCCTTCTAGGTTGATGAAGAAACGGGCCATTGCTTTGAGAAGGAACCCAGCCGATGGTCCATTGAGTGGGAGTAGTGGGCTGGTGATGGTTTGCACGTCCGCGACCACCATTGCTACGGCCACGGCCTCCGTAGGAGGCACGGCCTCGGTAGGAGGCACGGCCACGGCCCTTGAAGAAGTGTCCCCACGATCAGACTTTTGGTGAGAATTGGAGGAGTCCGGACCAGATGAGTCAGCAACATGTAGGGCAGTGGGGTTGGAATTGTGGGAAAGTTGGTGGCTTTTCCGAGTTTCTTCAAGAATCAACTTGGAACGGGCTTCATAAAAATCAGGAAGAGGCACCGATTGTTGTAGTATGGTGGCAATGCCTTCGTATTGATCGGAGAGACCGGAGATGAGTTGAAGGACAAGCCGTTGGTTGCTGATAGGATGTCCGACATTTGCAAGTTGGTCAAATAGTAGTTTTAGGGCCTGACAATAGCTAGTGATGTTAGGAAACATGGTGAGGTTGGTGTAGGGGTGTAAACGAGCCGAGCCGATCCCGAGCTCGTTAAGGCTCGAGCTCGGCTCGTTTAGAAAAATTAAGACTCGAGCTCGAGCTCGGCTCGTTAAGATAAATTAGGGCTCGAGCTCGGCTCGTTAAAGAATTTTTAGGCTCGAGCTCGGCTCGGCTCGGCTCGGCTCGTTTAGATTTTATTTATTTAATTTATTTACTTTAATTACTAATATAATTATATTTATAACTATATTTTATAAATTTAACATAAAATATTTAATTTAAATATATTTATCATAATTTTATATATAAAAATAATTAATTTTATAAATAAACACTTAATATAATAAATAAACACTTAATATAATAAATAAAAATTATATAAACAAAAAGCTCGTTAAGGCTCGCGAGCCGGCTCGAGCTCGTTAAGTAAAGCTCGAGCTCGGGCTCGATAACTAAACGAGCCACACTTTTGGGCTCGGGCTCGGGCTCGGGCTCAGGCTCGGGCTCGTTAAGGCTCGGCTCGTTCGAGCTTTTTACCGATCCGATCTCGAGCATTTCACGAGCTGCCTTGGTTCATTTACACCCCTAGGTTGGTGTTGGCGAATTTTTGTTCAAGGTAAACGACTCTTGTGTTGCTATTGTCTTGGAAGATATTCCCTAGGGCTTGCCAAGCATTTGCCGCAGTGGTGTTGGGGGTGAGGATTGTATGAAGAAGGTGTGTGGAGATTTTTGTGTAGATCCATTGAATCACGATTGAGTCAATGCGTTTCCAAAGGGTAGAGCCGGGAAGTGGTTTGAGGGATTGATCAGGTTTGTTGGCTTTGTCTGCGGCAACAGGCAGCGCGGGTGGGGCTTTCGATGGAAGGATGTGATCAATGGTGTCATAGGCTCAGCATTGGATCAGAAACAATTCTGACCAAGAAAGATATTGACTCTGGTCCATCTCGAGTTTGATGGGAATAAGGTTGTGAATGTTGGTTACAGTGATTGCCTGATGGATTTTGTCCATGATTGGATCGGAAGGAAGATGGTAGGCCGGAGGATCGGAATTAGGCGCCAATCAAGGAAGAAGAGGCGGCGAATAGACTCGTGATACCATATAAGAATGTATCAATTCGTGGTTTCCATTCATTAGATACGTGTATATATAATACAAGAGATCCCATTATTTTAGGGATGGATTTGATACATAACTAATTTCCCTATAATCTTGTTCTAGAATATACTGTGTATATTATCGATTATTCGCCACTCCATTCTTCTTCGGTACCATCAACAAAAGAACAACACAAAGACTAAGGGAGTCGCGAATGAGTCATTTTTTCAACAATTGGTCAACCTGCTTCCAAACCTCAATGGTTTCTTGTGGATTAGTGTGATATGTAGGTTTATTAGGAAGGATAACACTAGATATGAAATCAATCTTATGTTGGATGGAGCACTTAGGGGGAAGGCTTGGTGGAATTTTGGTTGGAAACACATGAGCATAGGAATTTAACAATGATTGTACCAAGGGATGCAACTTTGTTGGAGGTTCGTTTTCATCTTCATCAAGTCCCAACAAAACTATTTCTTTGAAAAAAAATGCTCATGCCTCATGCTACTCAGATTGTAACAATGTGCTCAAGGAATTTTGGTTGGAAACACATGAGCATAGGAATTTAACAATGATTGTACCAAGGGATGCAACTTTGTTGGAGGTTCGTTTTCATCTTCATCAAGTCCAACAAAACTAAAAAAAATGCTCATGCCTCATCTACTCAGATTGTAACAATGTGCTCAAAGGCAAAATTGGTTGGGGGGGGGGGGGGGGGGGGGGATGGAGCAGATGTGGTGATATGAGCCAGAACAATGTTCCGATTATTATGAACAAAAAATATGTGTTTCGATAACCATCATGAATCGGGCAGCGATCGAATTGTCAAGGGCACCCAGAAAAGACATGATATGCATCCATAGTAACGTCACACCATATTTCATTCAAGTAAAACTTGCCGATACTTAAGGAGAGTAGGACACCATGGGACACACAAATACCTTAACTTTGATTAAGCTAGCGAATCTCATAGGGTGAAGGGTGAGGTTGAGTGTGTAAGTTTAGTTTAGTTTACTAACTAGAGCCTATGAAGCGACATTAATACAACTACCCCCATTGATTATCACCGTACACACTCGTTGAGCAATTGTACAACGTGTGTGGAAAGATCGTTTCACATTGCATGTTTTCTTCCGGGGTTACTGAAGTATTCAAAGTCCTTCGAACAACCAAGCTTGGACCATCATCAGGTCTGGTCAACTCTTTTCCTCCTTCAATTAGTATGATAGGGGCTGATGTTGAGTCTGATTCATACTCATATCCGTTTACGATTTCATAATCAGCACAAAAGATAACTCACATATTTGGACACTTGGATGCAATGTGTCACAATCCCTGACAACGGAAACAATGACGAGGTGCTTTCCGTGATTCGTTGGCGTTATTGGAAACAAAGGACGGTTTAGTGGTGTAAGGGTAATGGACTTATTGACTTGGGTGTTTTTTTGGGACGTATTGGGCCTGGAATTGGTTCGGTTGGGCTCAAACTTACCTTAGCCTGCTGTGGTGAATTCACCTTATGGGCTAACAGTGTTAATGCTGCTAGGGTTTCATAAGAGTGTAACTTAACAACATTTGCAACTCGTGAATCCAGACCTCCCAAATAGCAAACAAGGGTTTGAAGGTCACCCTCAAGTGCATCACATGTCATCAATAGATATTCAAACTCTTAGGAATACTCTTTAGCCATACCTGCTCCTTGTTTCAGTGAATGCAATTGCGAAAAAATGTTTAGGATGTAATACATTGGAAGAAATTTATGCTTCAATTTCATTTTCATCTTTAGCCACGTTTGAATCTTCTCCGTCCCAAATGTTCTCACTGCAAGCAGATATTTGACACCATGTAGAAGCATACTTTTGTACTTTGAGGGCAACGATTTTGACCTTGTTATCCTATGTGGTCTGCTTGTAATTGAGAACCCACTCCACAGTTCATAGTCTCTTCACAAATTCATCAAGATACAATTTTCCATCATACCTCTGGGCTATCAACTTTGATGTTATTCGGGTGCCATCCACTAGAACCACCATTATTAACAGAGCTATTCGTCCGGGACACTTCGCCATGATTCTGAGAGATAAGTTACTCATGAATTTGTACTTGCATTGCCTGTAGTTTTTGAGCCATCTCCTTATTGGTTTCCATAGGTTCTAAATCTTCTTCAGTTTAGTAATACTTCTTCAAGTAGCCATGTCTCTGATACCAAATAATAGCAATTAGCTCATTATTTGAACCAAATATACCCGATAGATGAACAAAGCACTCAACAATGATCTATGGGAGTTACAGTCTCACTACTCGCTAGGCCTCGTTGGGCAGAATGCTAACCTCAATATGTCGCTACAAACTCACCACGAGAATTTTAGTTAGTCTTCCAAGATCACCTCCTAATCCCTGCCAAAAGTTAGGATAGCAATGGAACATAGTACCCCTGAATTCCAGAGAATAAAATTTTAGGAAAATCAAGACTGCCATTCATTTTCTAATTTTCTGATACATGACAGTGAAAGAAAATAACTGCTTTCCACCCACATTTTCCTACACTTGTGGAATTCTAAAACACTACTTTGACAACTTTAATTTAAGAAAGGACTAATAAAATAAAATTAACTAAAAAAATAAAATATATAAATTAAAATTGTTGTGCAAACGTGGGACAGAAACTGGTGGCCTGCAATCAGACGTCAGGACTTCGTAGCCGAGCCAAATTGACCCATTTCTGTTTTAGATTCGGTTCCAAAGGACTACGATTTGGTTCCTCCCTATCAAAGGGTCTCAAACCCAGATCAACCATGGCTAAAGATTGATTTGGATGGGATCTTCATGGAAATGTAGTTAGAAGGCAATGTAGTGGCTTTGGGAATTGATCAGATTATGCCAGTGGAAATCTGGTTGTTGTGGCTTTGGGTTGCATTGATTTAATTCCTTGTGTGCCAGCTAGTTTTTATAGTTTACCCACTCCAAACAAACATGTGTAACATGCATGTAATATAGATAAAAGAGAGGACGGAAGTACCAAATTGCCAACTTAAAATGGTATGACTTATGTTAAAAATAAATGGACATTATACTAAAACACGAAAACTGTTACAAAAAGTTAATATAAAGGAAGTTTAGCATGATTTTTGAACATATAAGATGAAACCTACAATTTTATATAAACATAAAGATCGTTTTTGTAATTTATTCTAGAAAAAAAGGTCATAATATTATTTTAATTCCATTTTGTGACAGAATGGAGAAAAACCACCTTACCTATGGAATGAAAATCAGATTCTTAAGAATAATTCATTCCATTTCTTCAAATAAGACAACTCTTTTTGTCTTGATGAAATGAACCATTTTGATCTCTCTTATTTATGCATACCAAGTGCCACATTTACCTAGACTGTGAAGGTAAAAAGATTTACAGGTTGAGCAGGTTGGTAACACTTCAAAATGGGCTTGGGTGGAAACAAGCCATCTTTAGTACAATAACACTTGCTTGTAAGGTTCTTTAATTTTTTTTCAAAATAACTAATGCTTTAGTCAGGATTGCAAAACAATATTACGAGACAAGCCGATGATTAAAACAATTTGCGAGGTTGTATGCAATGAAAGTACTTGACTTTCAATTTGTTTGATGCGTCTGACCCATTCCTCTCTTAGCTAACTCTTTATTTAATGTTTTTGAGATAATTTACAGCCCAGATTGGCCTGTTCATAAGTAAATGGATCAAAATTCCGACCTCTAACTTTATGAAAATTTGAATTTAGTTAAAGAATTGTCAAGAGTGAGCCAAGATAGAAATAAATATGTAGATGAGAAAACTTTACATACCCGACAAGTATCGCTTTCTCAGCAGCCAAGAAATCAATAAAGTACAAAGTCATCAGCACAGAAAAGGCCATGGAATATGGATTAAGTGGCTTTGTCTCCTGGAGACCACCAACTGGAGCACGATTAATAGGAACCCTTGATGTCAGCCCAAAGGCAGGTCTATCAAATGATAAAACTTTAGAACCAGAAACATTTGCCAAACGCTTCATAGTTGCATTCCAAGACAACAAAGAGGCTCCAAATCCATGTAGTAAAATAAAAGGGAATTTAAGTTTTTTGGAAGCGGTTTCATCATGTAACAACTCTTGTGGTTCAGATTCTGGATCACATATCTTGTGATGTAACTGCAACCCTTGAAACTCACAAAAGCAACTGTCCGGGTCAGCTAAGAGTTTGGGATCAACTAATTCATCCTGGTCTATGCCAATTATTTCCCCCCTTTTCTTCTTCTGGGCAGTGGACAATGGTTCTGGAAATAACTAAAATGGCATTCCATTAATCATCCAAATTCTCGATGTTGTACACTTGTACATGTAATGAACAATTAAAATGATGTTCTTATCATATCCAATAGTCTAGATATGGATTGGTACACTTGCTATCAATTTTTTTATTGCTAGAAACATTAAACACAATAACAAAATCCTCTATGCTAATTTATGACAACATGACTCTGTTTGTAAAAGTAAAGATATTAATATAAAAATATATAATACAAATGTAAAAACACACTGCGTTGATCACAAAGCTATTAGAGTAGATGTACTCCCCTGTCACTAGTATAATTTCAAAGAGTATTTGGGTGTAACTTGTACTCTATATATTGTAAACCCTGTTATTCAAATATGAATATCCAATAGTTATATAGCTCTTTAAAAGCACATTAACCAAAAAATTACAAGCTCTCTAGTTAGGAGTGACGAGATCTCCAAATCATTCCATATTACGTTGTCAATATATATGGAGCATAAAAGAAGTAAAGAACACAATTAATATTAAAGATAGCATATAGGTAGCGCTTAAGTAAATACAGTTACGGTAAATCGCCTAATGAGATAATTAAACTAAGCATCCAGGCCTAAAGCGCTCATTATCTTCATGTCTGCCAAGAACCATGACTGTCTCATGGAATCTAATTTCATCTCCCTTTTCATCCTCAATTTTAAAGTCATCATCTCCCTCATCCAAATTGGCCTTTTGCCTTCGTCATTGGCAATTGTTTAGGTTCCTTGGTCCCACAAATAAATTATAGTTGTCTTTATTCTTATCAATGTCACATTTAAAAAAGGTTAATGTAATATATAATGAATCTCCTGGTGTATGATTTACCTCTCTTCCTTTCGTCACAAATCATCCTACTTAAAGAATTCATGAACATAGATTCAAGAAATGCCTTCAGGGAAACATGCATCATCTTCTTCGGTACCTTCATAATACATCCAAATTTAAGAAACAAAATCAATTTTAAGTCTCTTCTCTTTCTTATCTCCAGTGCACCCTCATACCAACATTAATGTTGTATGTCACTAACATTTAACCTTTTCTGATTTTGAATAGGAAAGGTTCGTTTTTTACCAGAATAGTCAAACTTTGACTAGTTTGTCCAATCTGTGTTCCAATCAGTTTACTTTACCGTTGATAGAAGGCATTCTGTTCCTTCCCACTGCTGCTGCCATTTGTAAACCGGATAATCGTTTAATTTCGATGTTTTCTTATGTTTATTACTGATTTTATCCAAGTTGGCTGCCAAGATAGTGTTCAATAGAACAGTCGTCAAATTCAAGCCCACCATTGTTGTGTTTGTTCACTGCTCTCCATCTTGGTTCGGTCAATAGTATAAAGTTATAATGGAAGAAAACAATAAAATAAATATTGAAAAGTTCGACAGATGTGATTATGGATATTGGAGGATGCAAGGGGAAGATCTTCTTTATCAGAAGAGTTTACATATTCCTATGTTAGGTTTGACTCATAGACCAAAAAAGATGACACATGCTGAATGGAAATTGCGAGATAGATAAGCCTTGGGTGTTGTTAGGTTGTCTTTGTCAAAGAGCGTTGCTTACAACATTGTCAAAGAAACGACTACGTATGGGGTATTGAAAGCGTTGTCCAATATGTATGAAAACCATTGGCCTCTAACAAAGTATTTCTTATCATTAAGTTGTTTAACACCAAACCAAAGGAAGGTCTACCGATCAATGCCCACATCAATGAGTTTACTTCGATTAACTCACGATTGGCTTCTGATGATATAAACTTTGAGGATGAGAAACAGACACTCCTTTTGTTGTCATGATTACCTAACAGCTGGTCAGGTACAGCTATTGTAGTTAGTAGTTCATCTATAACTACTAAGCTCAGTTTTAATGGTATTTGTGACATCATCTTAAGTGAAGACATTCGTAGGAGTTCTGGTGAATCTTCTAGTTCATTGTTACATACTGAAGGAAGAGGTAGAAGAAATGAAAAGAGTCATAGTAGGGGCAGATCAAAGTCAAGGAAAAGAGGCCAGTCAAAGAATAAAAAGGAGATTGTGTGTTAGAACTGTAAAGAAAAGGGCCATTTCATAAGTCAATGCCCTAAACCATCAGTTGCAAGAGAAAAGAAATAGATGAATAACATTACCGGTGATGAGTCTTATAATGCTCCTATTTAAGAAGGGATAAATGCTATCAACATATGTTGTGTTGGGAATTTTGTTGAATCTTGGATTCTAGACTCTATAGCTTCGTCTCATGTTGTTTCTCTTAGCTGTTATAATCTTATTTATATTAGGAAAAGATTACATTCTTATTTATCATATATAATTTCCATATTCTAGTTTTGTATTCTCCCTATTTAAAGGGTTTGTAAATCAATGAAAGACACAGAGAATTGTCAACCATAAACACTTTTATGGTATCAGAGCTTCAGTTCTGAAAATTGATTTCTTTCTTGCCTTCTGCCGCCGGACGCCATGGCCAACAAAGAAGAAACATCATCTTCTTCAACCCCTAAGCCATATCCTCTCCATCCTGCTTACTCTGTTAACAATATTCAATCCAAAATCCGAACCCTTGACATCATAACAGTCACATACTCCTCATGGGTGAAATTGTTCAAGTTTCATTCCATTGCCTACCGAGTTGTCGATCATATAGATGACACCCCATCCCCAGTTTCTACGGATCTGTCATTCTTGTCCTGGAAAGAACTCGATGCATTGGTGCCCCAATGGATTTACAGTACCGTATCTGACAACTCGCTCATTCGCATACTCATCCACATACTTGACACCGAAGCTACGGCTTGAACCACATGGTTAAAACTAGAAAAAATATTCCTCAGTAACAAGAAAGCAAAAGCAGCAGCCCTCAAAACCAGGTTTGTTAATCTCACTCTCGCACTTGCAGTATGGTTGATGATTATCGCAAGAAACTGCAAGATCTCGCGAATCAGTTGACCGATGTTGACCAACCAATCACGGAATCCCGCCTGGTCCTACAACTGGTCCGTGGCCTTTCCAAGGAATTCACAGCTACCGCATCCCTGATAAACTCTCAGAATGCGGACTGGGATCTAGCAACAACCTTGCTTAATGATGAAGTAATCCGCCAGGCTGCGCAAAACCCACAACCTTCTACCGTTCTTGTCACTCTAGCCGCGCCAAATAACCTCTCACAATCAGTCCCACCTCATCCATCTCATGCCCAGCAGCAATCAGACAGTACTAATCAATATCACCAACCATCTTACCAGTCAACTTTTAGAGGCCGTGGCCGGGGCAGAGGGCGCAGCCAAAGGGGAAACTTTTCAGGGACTCCTTGGTCTTTCCCATCTCCATCTGCAAATCAGTCATACCCACAGTGGACTTTGTGGTATACTCCATCTTGCCCTTAC
The DNA here is from genome assembly GCA_009363875.1 of Mikania micrantha. Taxonomy (NCBI): domain Eukaryota; kingdom Viridiplantae; phylum Streptophyta; class Magnoliopsida; order Asterales; family Asteraceae; genus Mikania; species Mikania micrantha. The sequence goes on along the minus strand of CM018691.1, from coordinate 81,809,231 downwards.
CCGACACAATATACATGGCGCTCTAACTCGAATCAAAACAGTCCCACAGCACATTACGCAGGCTACTCCACTCAGCCAAATTACGTCCTAGCACCAAATTATCCAACAGCCCCGCCAAGCGGGTATAATGCACTCAGCCAAATTACGTCCCAGCACCAAATTATCCAACAGCCCTTCGGTTCTCAGCCAAGCTTTCAACACCATGCAACTTAAATACACTGATCCGAACCTCTTCATGGATACAGGAGCTGAACGCCATGTCACAGACAACTAAGGTATGATTCAACACCCTTACTCATTTCCTGTTACCACTAAACTTTTAGTAGGCACTGGACATTGTTTACCAATTGAGGGTTCAGGCACCAGTTTTCTGCCCATTTTTAACTGAACCTAAATACTTCCCAATGTTGCAGTTGTAACACCACTGTATTTCCGGTCGTCCGTACATCTGTATGATTGTACTGTTACGATCTGGAATTTCTAATTATTAATGATGATGTATTATTTGATGATTATCACTATTATTGGTATACATTGAAAATATCTTATTCTATGCATAAACCATGGGGAGTTTAGTTGAAACCCAACTAAACAGAACCAGAGAGTTTATTGCAGTTACATTTCACAGTTATGGATTTTTGGTTTGGAAATGGAAAGGAGTTTGAGTTGGTTGTTGTATGGTTGCTAAACATAGTCAAGGACACATGGTCATGGTTTATCGAAATAGCGGTGGGACGGTGACTGGGGCAGTTGCGACTGACCCCTACATATGCCCTATACATATGCATATTTCGGTCTATCATGGATGTGTCAGTGACTTGGGTTTAGTGGGTTTTGGATTGGGATTTATAATATTAAAGTTCATAAAATAATGGAAGTATAATTGGAATTAATTACGCGACTGTGAGGTTACGACTATAACTTAAACACGAATATTAATTCAGAAGTATTAACTTAATAAATGTGTTCGCGTGGGTGACGATTCACACGAATATAATTATTAAGAATAATATTCTGAAACGATATTCTATAAATCGTAAATCAAATCGAAATACGATACAAGCGTCGGATTCGCAAAGGTGACGATCTTTACGAATACGTACGTGAGTAACACGTTTCAACGAGATAATATAATAATACTTAATGATAATAAAATAAGAAAAATAAATTAAAAACATTTATTAGGAATCACAACATTAAACGAAATCGAATGAATTTATTTGAATAACTGATTTAATAAAAATAAACAGAGACATTTTATTTAAATGATTTTATGTGAAAACTATTTTATTGAAAACGAAACTTAGGCATTTAAATGTTTTACGTTTTAATTATATTTTACGAGCATAACCGAATATTTTATGAATATTATCGCGATAAAAACGAGACCAGACACGCGGGGATACTACGCAATATATGAAAGAAGGTACCACCTTCTTCCACATTTTCTCATCTCTCACTCTCTCTCTAAAACACCTATCCACGCCCAAGCTTTCTCTCTCTAACTTCTCTATACCATAACTTCCTCGTTTCTCAACGAAATCGCGAGATCTTGGCGCCTACGCGTTCGTGTGATCAAGAGGAACAAGAGGATACGAAGAAATCTTGCATTTGATCGTTGTTTCGAGGTAAACCTGCTGTTTTACTTTTCGGTTTTCACTTAGATCTAGAACCGGTTTATATTCTTGTTGTGTGAACGAATTATATAACTTAAAAACACTAAAACACATGCGGGTAAGTATGGGGAAAGCCATGGAAACGATTTACAGGCAAGCTAGAGCTTTGGAGATGATGATGAACAGTAGAATTCGACCCAGCTGGGGGCCGAACCTTCACTGGTCGGCCGAACCTTTCTTCGCCACCCGAACCCTCCATAGGCGAACCCTTATGTTTCCACCGAACCCATGCTTGGCCAGATGCTCCCCAGCCGAACCCCCTGCGACCACGAACCTTTGATGTGTCACGAACCTACCTTAAGAGAATGACGAACCTATGGCAGCTAACTTTGGCCGAACCTGCATACAAGTTGGCCGAACCCTTAGTGACTCAACGAACCCTTAGGGACGAACCATGCAAGGGAAACGAACCCTGTTCGGCGAACCCCAACCGAACCATTTCTTTTCTTCGTAGCCGAACCCTAGAGGGGCCGGGCATGCGACCTGCGAACCATTCCCATGCAAGCTTGATTCAGCCGAACCTTAACCCATGTGGACTGATGAGCAGCGAACCTTATGGGAGCCGAAGCCCTTAATGTGGATACCATGGATCACGAACCCTTATGGGCCGAACCCCATTGGGCCTAGCCGAACCTGGAATTGAGTTGGGCTAATGGCAGCGAACCTAGGGTCGGATCTAGGAATATCAAACCGAATTCTGACAGGCTAAGGGAAGGGCTACATCGATACGTATATTATGATAAACGAATAATATGGGGAAATGATAAGACCATACATGCACGATGAAATATAATGACCACCATTGTCTTTTATAAACAATGTAAGTTGGAATTATGAAACATTATAAAAATGGTGATATTTTATAAGTATGACTTAAACGAATGACTCCTTTAAAATATTAATTGATTTTAATAACTTGAAGCGTATGGTGGTCAAATTAAATTAGAACTTGCAGGTGAATATATACATATCTATGAGAATTATACAGAAGGGTTTACAGTGGAATTATCCTCATTAGATAATTAAACTAACAAGTATAAGTCTCAATTATAAATGACGGATAATGAAATCAAAGCGTTACAATTCTAACTTAGATTAAGATACTAAGTTAAGGAGACATTTAGGTATTTAAATCTAATGCTTATGAATAGTTGACTTGAATGGAACACAAACACTTATGAACCCAAAACACATGATAATTACAGGAAACTGAGTTGTTGTGATTTTGTGTACGCGAGCGCGCATTCTACTAAAGCACAGAAATCTAAGGACTCAGGTGAGTTCTCATACCCTCCCTTTTAAACTGTTTTGTTTTTAAAACTCGGAGGTGAAACATGTATACCAATTTAAATATTATTTTGATAACACATGGATGATACCTGTTTATCAATATGATATTCATATTATGGATTATCATTATTATGGATTATCACTGATTATTATACATCCGTGTAACATTGTCATTGACTTCGGTCAATAACAAAGATTACGTGTATTGCCACTTGGATTATCACAACTCCGTGAAACATTGCCTTTGACCTTGGTTAATTGCATTGGTTTCATGTATCGTCACGTGGATAGCTTCCACTCCATGGATCATGTCTTTAACTTATGTTAATTACATAATTTCCATGTATAGTCACAGATACTATGTGAGAATATTGATGTTTGAGATTGGTTGAATGGTTATGTGATTGATTATCTATTATTGTCTATGATTATCAATGATTATCTATGAATATGTGAGATAGGTGAATGTGTGTTTGTTTATGTGTTTGATTGATTGTGTTGGGATATGTATTGGATTGTCACACAGGTACTCTTGTGGATTTTCTCAGAAAGACCATAAGTTCTTATACTTATTTTATCTAAACTTTTTATAAAACCTTTTTAAAAATACAAACTTTTATACTCATTTTATATAACACTTTTAAAGTACAAAAACTTATGATTACTCACCAACTACTTCGTAGTTGACACTTGATTTTCTTACATGTTTCAGGTGATGAAGCTAAGTAGGTTGAGAAGGATGGACTCTCATATTTTGGACATCATCACATAGGATCTTGGACTTAGCTAAAATTAACTAAAATTCTGGCGATTAGAGTTTAGTTAGTTTAGCTAATTCTTTTGTGTAACTGATGTATTTAATTCATGATAGACATGATTTTTGATGTAATTAATTTGGTTGATTAAATGTTATGTGATGATTTAATTAGATGCCTACGAACTTTTGAACAATCTACACATCCCTCGTGGCATCCCGACGTTTCCGCCATCGGTCGGGGTGTTACAGCAGTCATGGAAGTATTTCTTCACCTTAAATATCCAAATGCCTGGATTTGTATGGGTGGTAATAACAGTTTAAACGCTATGAGTATCAGCATCTTTATATCTCCCTTAACCGCTACCGCTAGCTTTTTCCTTTGGCCTAGCGTGTGACTTTAGTGCTTCAACATCAACCTTTTGTGACTCCATAGACTTGAACCGATCAGCTAACTATTGAACAGCAACGGCATCGAGATTCTATCCATTGCCTTCTGGATTATTACGTGATGTTGGTGCCATTAAATTTCTCGGCAATTGAACAAAATGATATAGGAATTCAAATGGATTATAATAAGAACAAACAAGATAGTCAACCCTATTCAAGAGAGGCTACTCTCCTAATTCGAATAAAGAGAGGTGATATAATTGAAGATAGCTTAAAAAACCAGCAACATGATGTCGACAGTTTCCTACTTTCTTTCTCCCACTCCTTAATAATCTTGAGCTTGGTTTGATTGGTTATTGATGAATGGGCAGTGGCATGAATGTAAGTGTAATATCACATATCGGTTGGAAAGGAGAATGAAAGCTTCTTTATAAGGAGGTTGATACTTTCCTTATCAAGACGCATTTTGCTAGGGCGAGCAACTCGTCGGGTGAAAACAAAACTGTGAGTTTCTGGATGAGCAACCCATCGGAAGCAAAGCAAACCATATCTTGGTATGGTTGGCTTGGGATGATGGTATTAGAGACAGGGGCTAGACTGATGTGCCAGCGATGACTCAAGGCTCCGTAGGGGGGGGGGGGGGGGTGGATTGTAATATCACACATCAGTTGGAAAGAAGAACGAAACCTTCTTTATAAGGAGGTGGATACCTACCCTATCAAGACACATTTTGCCTGGGCGAGCAACTCATCGGTTGAAAACAAACCGTGAGTTTTTGGATGGACAACCCATCAAGAGCAAAGCGAACAATATCTTGGTGTAGTTGGGTTAGGTGCCAATGATGACTTTGAAGTTGAAAATGAAGATAAAAGACAATCACGGTTCTAAATGGAGATGAAAACCTCTTAAAAACTAGCAAGAGCGGCTCAAATTAGCCATATGGGTCAAGCTAGGGCTTAGGGCCACACAAAAAATAGGGCACCCAATTAAAACAAACAATTGCATATATGTATATATGAATTTTTGTTTGAGGCACTGGGCTTATATCAAACACCACAATCCAGTCCATGAATAAGAGAGTGGGGCAAAAGGCTCGAATGAGTGAGTGATTCATTGCCTAGAAATCAAATAATGTGAATCTTTGCCTACTAGTTCTCTCTGAGAAATCATCGTCTGCTTGGATTCTTGGAAGCTGGAATCATCGCCTCGGGCTCAAATCCTCGATGCTTGTGAAGGAGCCTAGGGGCTAGGGCTTGATGCTCGTCTTCAACTGGTTATCCCCTTGTGCTTGACTGCTCGTGTACTCGTCCCTTTTTCTTGTTCCACAACACAAACAGTAACATGATTCCCCTCATGCTCAACTACTCTGATTGTTCCCTTGAATTTGACTGCTTAACTATTATTGTAATGTTGTCTATTGAGGACTATAATACGTGAGGTAATCTATTACCAATTAATTAATCTGATTTTCTAGCTTTCGTTATATGTTTAGGTCGGATACTTGGATTTATTTGCTTACTGTATTAAATTAGACATCAAACATAAATCAAAAGGATGAATCAGGTGACTCTAAAAGAGCAAAAAAAAACTTAAACAAATATGACCTATTTTTAGAGCAAAAATACCTATAGATTTAGATTTAGTTTGTTCTTGCCGGTATCAAGCACAAGTAAGGGGATGGTTTATATTTTATAACATAACCTAAGGATAAGGCCCCAATTTTTTAGTTTGCTTAGGGCCTCTAAAACCGTTGGACGGCCCCTAAAAGCAGATGACCAACTTTATGATCTTAACAAGTGTTTTGCTATTTGCTAAATTACTGGGCCGCAAGTTATGTTATTTTAAATATTAAATCTATGTTATTTTTATACTATAATCCTTCATATTTCCTAAAAAGGTAATGAAGCATGTATGTACTGATAATTGTGAGTCAATGGCACCCAATTAGAGAAACTGTAATATTCTAGCAAATAAGCTTCGATAGAAAGCTGATGTTTTGTTTATACATATAAGTATTATATGTCTTATAGTATACAAATTTTAATATCCTAACCTTCTGAGTTTAATAACATTTTACAAAGCTATGATTTCGAGTCACAGTTCAATAACTAGAGCACCCACCTTGATTGAACTCAATGATTGAATTGAGCGAGAATCAACCAAAATAACCAATATACACTTTTTAATAACCCCATATGATTATGCCACCCAAGGATATCAACCTGCTAGGCATATGTACTTTAAAATGCCTTGGCAACGCTAATTTCAACAAATATTTCCAAATTTCCATACTAGTTAACTAAAAGATTATCTTTTGGTTAAAAGCATTGCTCACATGTTGCTTTAATTCTGCCTCATTAAAAACTGTTTCACATTCTTTTCTTAATGAACACTCTATTCCTATCATCAATATAAATTGTTTTTCTTCCTATTTTGCACAAGATAAATCATTATCTTCTCTACAATCTATTTAAGAGCAATCAAAACCACATTTCCTTGCAGAGGTCATAAACAACATAGCAATTTGCCGTAAATCGCATCTAAACGCAACAAAAATATCACCATAAATTTATAAAAAAAAAAAAAAAGAAGTCATTTACAGTGATGGAGGGAGCAGTAGTTACCGGAATATTCAGCACCAGAGCCAGAAAAAGAAGAAGCTGCTGCAGTTTTGATGCACAATCTGCGTTTTATCACAAATTCGCACTGCAGCGCCGATGTTTTCCGTTCAACCGCCGGGAATTTCAGAAGTGCCGGCCGGCTAGGGTATGTGATCTGATTATATGCTACAGACATGCTCACAATCATTAAGAACCAGATCGATTTATTCAAATTGATTTTGCATAACAAAAATCAAGAGCCGGATGACAATCAACGGGAAGTAACCACCGGCGTGCTTCTTCGTCCGCTTAACGGAGATTAAGTTTACAAGGCCGTTAGGTACTCCACGAGGTTCTTTGCCTGAATGACGTTATTTCGTTAACGTTGACTCAGAACTGTCAAATTGTTGACTCGTCTGAGGAATTTATTCCGGGAAATTTGAAGTGCAAATCGCCGTCGAAATGATCTTGTTTAATGGAATATCACCAAAACATTAGTCAGATTTGGTGACACGCAAACAGGGGCGGATCTAGGTGTTGGATACGAGTTCACCGGAACCCACCGCAATTCGAAACGTAAGCAGGAAAAAAAATTTTCTAAAGAATTAAACAATAAGGTGAACCAATTAGTATTTTGAAGGTGAATCCTAATTATATAATTTACAAGTAGTCTAGTGGTAAGGAATTTGGGTTTTATCCAATAGGTCACAAGTTCAAACCTTGGATATGTTTTTTCTTTCCCACTTTTTTTTAAAGTTGGTAAAAAATAGAAAATGATGATAATTAGAGGGTTTTTTTTTAAACCACGCTCAATCCCCCATAATCCCACCCCCTATTCGACTGCTGCTTCACGAATCAATATCCCAACAAAAAAAAACATTTCCGATCGATCCTGCCGGCTGCCTCCGCCCCTCTCTGCCCTCTGGCGCCTCCCTGCTTCTCCTGCAGCGACCGACGAGTGCGACCAGACAAAAAACAGGTGTCTAATTTTGTGAAATTAGTATTGAACTGTTTATTTGTTTAGGTATTTTGTAAAATTAGTGTTGTTTTGTTTGGGTATTTTGCGATATTAGTGTTGATTTGTTTAGGTATTTTGTGAATTTTGTGTTGTTTTGGGTAGGTATTTTGTGAAATTAGTGTTGATTTGTTTAGGTATTATGTGAAATTAGTGTTGACTTGGTTAGCTATTTTTGTGAAACTTGATGAGGGTTCTTACAACAAGTTTTTAGTTGAAGATGTGATGCAACGTTTTAAAAAGATGAAACAACAAAGGAAACAATTATAGGTATGTTTTTTTTTTCTAAATCTGTAACTACTATCGTATTTATATTATCCGACCCGGAATTTTTTTACTGCATTATATATAATTAAAATGTCTTAACATAGTGAACCCAATGAAATAAATTCCTGGATCCACCACTGCACGCAAAGCCACCTTGATTTGTAAAGTTGTAAGTGTAACTCATATGCCTTTAAATAAAAACCTTACCTATGTTAAAATTCAATAGTTTAACAAAATAAATTCAAATAAAAGTAAGTTAACATTATTTTTTTAAAATTACAAATAATAACAAAAAATATTAAATATTTTTAAATTTAATTCTAGATTACATTTTTTTTCATTTTCTCTTTATTTATTTGCTTAGCGTTTTCATAATCATGACATGTTAAATGCTTGATATATGTTAAGAATGCTTGCTCCCCACCTTGTGTGTTGAGGGTTATGAGAAGGGAATGCAATGGTGGTCACAATGGTGATCGCTTAAATGTGTTTTTTTAGTTATTATCCAATTATTTTAGATCATGTTAGCATCTTTTTTATCATCACTAACTATTACATAGTTCCTTGCTCACACTCACTGATCTACGCAGACGCTATGTGACATCACCTTTTTGTTCACTAGTACTAATCATTACATGTGAGCTAAAAGTTGGCAATATCACACCCCCATCTCCCGTCACTTGTTGATGTCACTAATATGATCTGAGATGGCTGATGTAACACCCCGATCGACGGCGAAATCATCGGGATGTCACGGGGAATGTGCAGATTGTTTAAAAGCTCGTGAGCAACTAAAATGTATCATCACATATCATTTAAATCAATTAAAGCAATAACACAAAAATCATGTTCGTCATTAAATAGTTACAACAATTTACACAAAAGATGTAGCTAAGTTAACTAAACCCTAATCTTCAGTTGATCCAGTTAAATTAGCTAAGTCCAAGATCATATGTGATGATATCACAAAAGAGTAGAGCTATTTTCTCTACTTCTTCTCATTCATGTAAGAAAATCAAGTGTCAATTACAAACGTAGTTGGTGAGTAATCATAAGTTTAACACACACCAAAAACAATTATAAGAGATTAATAAACACGTGTGAATTTGTAAAGATGGTCATATCCTGTAAGTACAATAACAAGCATAACAACAAATTATCTAAATAATTTCTACCAAATCAACAAATACAACCATAACAAACAAATCCACAATAATGAGTTTATCCTATATGTACAATGGAGGACTGAAGTCAACTTAATCAACAGTATAAATGCCACACCGCAGATGACCGAAGTCAACTCAATCAACAGTTTAAGGAATCACCGCGGAGGAGCGAAATCAACTCAACCAACTGTGGTCCCATGTTCATAAGAGATAATCCTAATAACTGTGGAGGGCCGAAGTCAACTCAATCAACAGTGTAATCACCACGGAGGACTGAAGTCAACTCAACCAACGGTTGTTCAGGTCAATGCGAGTCTAGTGACAATACATCAATGACATCCAAGTTTTACAAGTGTTATATCAAAGTATAAGAGTTTAAGTATACATGTTCCACCCCCAAGTTTAAAAACAAAAAGATTAAAAAGGGGGTTATAGGAACTCACAACGATGTTATATATTTCTTGTTTGTAGAATGCGCGCTCATTGATGTAAGACTTGTATTTCATGTGTGTTGTATTCATAAATATGTATTTAATTTGTAGTTAAGAAATTGTGTTATCATTCTTATGAATTTGCCTCAGTCATAGCGAATTATCTGTGGTTTCGAATATCTTCAGACTTGGGAATAAGTCTGAATGAGAAGGAAAAAAAGGGTGGAAGTTCTATACCCTCGGGCCTCATCTCCTCGTCTCCAACTTCACGGCCATCTCTCCTTATCGTCGCCAACCTCATATCCACCTTTGACGACCATCATACCGGCGGCTCCACCGGCCATCTCTTCAATTCTAAACCCTAGCCACTACTTGCAGCCTCCGTCCTCTTGTTTTCTGATCTTCATTTCTTCTGTCAATGGTCCCGACTTCCAACGTCGGAAAACTCAACATTCTTTACTGCTTCCGGCAACTGCAAATCATGCTTTGATAAGGTTTATGATGCAATCTTTTGTTTGATTTATTTCAAGGTTTTGTTGCTTCTGAATTATTTTGTGTTCTTTCCATTTGGTCTGATTAATCTCTATATCATGTTCAACCCGTTAATTTTTTAGAGCTGTTTACCAAGCCATTTATTCATTATAAGTGTTGTTTATGTAATCTGGTGATTGGTGGTATTTTGGTATCAAAAAATCTACGTAAGAATAGACAGCTTGATCATCCTCACTTCATCGAAGTCCCTCTCATTTCATCAGAAGGCCTGAAGGCCTTTTTTGAGAGGTATGAATATGGTTGAAAAGTTTGATGAATATGGTCTTTTTATGCCTTCTGATGCAGGAACATAAACATGTTACAAGCTTGATTTAATATGCAATAAGCATGGACTAATTGCTTACTGAAATAGTGTATCAGGGTTGGCGTTGCTATCAATTTTATGCATCCAAATAATTTTTTTTTTGACTTTTAACTATATTAAAAGAAACAAGCATCTTATGAATTAGTTCAAGCCTTAGGAAAATAGAATTGACATTGATATTGATATTAGGGCACTGAAGGTTACATGTTTGCATGTGGTTTTGCTCCTCTTGTAATTGAGATTTGTTGATGCTGTTGTGATTTTTGTACCAAACAGAACAGAATGCCCTTTGGAGTTCAAGGTGATCCTAAATTGATGAGGCAATTAGGGAATCTTTTGAAATTACATACCAAACCTTCATTGTTAGTAATCTTGCAAATAATATGGATGAATATTATTTCAAGTGCAAGGTTAGGTCCTAAAATCCCTGGCCTACAGGTTGGTTTTGAATTTGGTGCTGGACAATGTTCGTCAAGTTTTAATTTATGTTTGAATTTTAACATTTTTCTTAAGATTTTGAAGAACTATTGTGTAATTTGAATGTTTGGATTTTATCATAATTGGATTTTATTTTGTATTTATTATTTATATTAACACTGAAAAAAACACTTCATAAGGGTAAAACAGTCTTTCTGTATATCCATTCAGATGTTCAACCAAACAGTCTTAATTGATTTAACACTAAATGATTCAGACCATCTTAACCATTAGACATCTTAACCATTCATCATTTAATGGTTCAGATGCTACCAAACAGCCCCTAATACATACTCAAGTAGTCAAGTTTGAAATTAGGCCCTCTCATCTAAGCTATACATAGTAGATAAATACTATATATTATACTAGGTTATAGACTCATGTATTACACATGTTTGTGAATAAATATTATGTGATTTTTTGATTACTTGTTTATAAATTTACTTAATTAAAATAATAATATTAGTTATATCTTTTTAATATTAAAAAAAATAAAAATTATAAGAAAATGTTCTTAATATGTGTGTGCATGCATGCATGCATACATACATACATACATACAACATTATACATTGATGATATTATCATACCAGTTTAATACCTCTTGTGTTACACAGATTTGATACAAAAAATAGTTAGTGATAAAAATTTAAAATTTTTGAAACAATATATTGATATAAAATGAATAAATTATGTATTAAAAATTACTTTAAGTAATAAAACAATAATTACAAATTTTAATAACAATAAGAATAACATCAAACCTTCTTAATTTGTAATTGTTGAGATATTTGATGTAACACCCTAACCCGGCTAGGGCTGACGTGTCACTATGACATATTTTAGAACAAAGTATATTCCATATTTAATGAATTTAACCCTAAATAAATACATAATTTACTAAACTAATAAAATAAAATAAAAACTAATTACATATTTATTATACCGATCTATCTGAACTTTCTAATATCTTAATCATCTTTATCTTCTCTTCACACATCCCATGAACCCTGTGAGTATCTGTTGAAAATAAAGAAAACCACCAAACGAAATACGGCTTAGCCAAAAATTGCTCAGTAACGGAAAAACAATAGTAATGATGAGAAATCTAAAAAAAATGATTACAAAATCGACAAAAGATGGTGATGGCAAAGAAAGCGGAAGCATTTAAACTATGATAACGAATGTCAGAACGAACTAACCATACGATTAACAATTTTAATTAATCAGAACGAATGTGTATCAAATAAGTCGTATGGTAAGGAGATACCCATTTGAGCACAAAATAAAACAAAACACAAAGACCCGTCGGCCTAATGTACCAAATTGTGAGCTGTATGTGGGCACACACCAACACTCACCAAAACAAAACAATTATCCTATGACCATTCCATACGCCTCTTCAAAATTATGTGGGTGCACAATTGTCCTATCAGAGTACTAAATAGAGACGCCGTGAACCAGTCACACCGTCACGGAAAGTGCTACGCCATTGATGCCCCAATGACGCACCGGTAGAATCACCTACCGGAGGCTCTGCTCGGGTACCGGAATCGAAACAATTTACAGGTACAACACAATAAAATATCTAAACAAAAGTCAGAACATGCGATAATGAATACAAATTCTATAATTATATCGCATGCAAAACCAATCAGAATTAGAACTAACGGATGCTCTAAAACCAAACGGTTTAACTAAATGAACGAATAGAACAAATGAGACAAACAAAATATATTATGAGTTAAATAAACAAAATCCGTACGAGAAACGAGACATAACAGAAATATTATGAAGAAAAGGTATAAAATCCGTACCTTAAAGATGAAACCGAATAACCGTAGTGATCTTTCAGCTTTTGTAAGATGAAACCCTACAATATCGTCGTTTCCAAGTACATATAAGTTATTATTTTCTCTGTGTTACTTCATTTTTTTAATTACTATGGGTCATCGATTTCTTACATACATTTCAAGATCATCTTAAATCTTCTTAGAACGTTGGCTATATGGCTATAGATTTTATGTGTTTCGTTAGTTGTATCATAAGTGTTTTAATTAGTAGACTTTAATAGTGATTCAAGAATCTTAAACTTGTTACAGTATGTTATCATAACTATTTCTTCCATAACTTGTTATACTAACTTAATTGGGATTTATAAGTTCCAATATATCAAGTAATATTCATTTCTAAAACTGTCAAGGTTACAAATATACTTGAGGTCAAACTTTACAAAAGTTATATATCTTATTTTCTTTTAATAATCTTCGTCTAACTAATTATTAAGAACGGTAACATAAATCCTATAATAAAACTTAAATGTCTACATTTCAAATAATGGAATGATTTGTCGTAGATTACAAATTACACATACATATTATATTAATCTACATGTAATATTAAATTGGATACTATCACAATTTGTAAAAATGAAAATCTACAGAAGTACTTTGCAAGTGCCAAACATCCTTCATGGCTGATCTTCTTTGATTACAACTTTCAATGATCAATATTAGAACTATTTTGTTTGTATCAATTTGTGCGATTTATAGGTGTGCGAAACGAACAATCTGAATCGAAAATCAGATTATTACCTTGTTGTGCGAATCAAAATTGACGGAAAGCCAACAAAATCGTCGGAGCCTATGGTGGTGGTTGTATAGTGCTCGGTTTATGGCCCGAAACCTTGCTTGAGCTTCATCGGAATGGATTTCGGTTGAAGATTATACTGGTGTAGAAATCATTCACGATTGATCGGGATTGTAAACTAATGATACTACGGTGATTGTATTGTAATAGCTTGTTCTTGGTGGTAGTTTTAGGAAATCACAGTAGAAATATTTCGGTGGAATTATGGTTGGCTAACATGACATGGAGTGTTGGGATGATATCTTACACCGCTTGTATGCTTGTGATAACTCTTCCAAGCAATCTAAATAATTAAGTATTAGAGAAATGAACCTTTCATTGTCTTCTTAACCGATATATTAATTAGTATTTACTGGGACTTTTTAATGCAATTGATTAACGGTTATTAGGTGATATTTTTAATATATATATATATATATATATATATATATATATATATATATATTATTTCTAACAACATGGCCTTAGTAATATAATTTATTTAAATCTATTCGAACGGTTACAAGTATTATTTTAAATGGAATTTTCCATTAGCAGAAAAATATAAGAATACTATTAGATTAGTATTTTCAGTTTGTTAATGATAACCGAGTCAAAATTTATTAAATTAGTTAGTTCGTTAATAGAGGTACCTCTAATGTTTGCTAATTAACTAGTTAATTTGTTAGAACGTATAATTTCATCCAAACTTGTTAAGTTTTAATTTATTATCATTTAATTATTTAATTGTTACATTTCTACGGGTATTATATTTGAACTAATTACCTTTAAAACTTTAAGTTAAATTTTTATCAAAAACTAACTATTTCAAATTAAAAAAAATATATATAATTTGAAATTATCATTAAACATAAAAGACAAAAAATGTAACTCTTATTAGCATTTTTATTAATTTCGATTTATATTTCACTTTATTGAAAAGTATTTATATTTAAAGAAAACTTGTATTTTTTATAATAATGATTTAATATATTTCGTTGTTTTTTAATTTTGAGTGTTCGAAAAAAGTTATAATATATAAACTTTTTAAAGTATGTTTTTTAATTAAATGATTTGATTTTCAATTTATCAAAAAAATTTTATTAGTCAAAAACAAATAATAACATTATTAATTATTATTACTATAATTATTTAATACGAAACATAATACAATTATTTGATTAAAGATAATTAAGTGATAGTATAAAAAAGGGGCCTGTTAGGGAGACGTCAGGGTATATCACTGGACACTATCAATACGGCCCGTATTGGGCTTTACGGGTCGTATTGAAAAGAATAATATGACAAAAGCTGACACGTCAAATCATAGGACTGACGCAGGTCTGACACGCAGTACATACGGCCCGTATAGGGCAATACGGGTCGTATTAAGCTATTTGCAGTGAAAAACAACAGTGGGGGGATTAAAATTGAAAAGTCATTGACTTTGAAAAGCTCACGTACAATCGAGTACTATTCCACCACACTTGTGTCAGCTACTCAGCTGCCCCTCCCTACTTTATTCACTTTTTTACTGTAGTTAGTTTTTGATTTTCTTTATTTATAATAGGAACACTATAGACTGATTTTACCTACAGACATAATCTTTTGTGTATGGATTTGAGTTTGAATATATATTGGTGGGAGTATCATATCAATTATCACAATCCCAGACCTTTTTTTCACTGCAAATAGCTTAATACGACCCGTATTGCCCTATACGGGCCGTATGTACTGCGTGTCAGACCTGCATTAGTCCTATGATTTGACGTGTCAGCTTTTGTCATATTATTCTTTTCAATACGCCCGTAAAGCCCAATACGGGCCATATTGATGGTGTCCAGTGATCCACCCTGGCGTCTCCCTAACATGCCCCGTTTCTAATAGCTAGAGCTGAATATTTCAAATCATGAAATTAATTAAAGGTCAATATCTAAATTATTAATAGAGTAAATTACTGATTGTGTCCTTTAAAAATATATCAATTTGTTAGTTTCGTCCTTTAAATTCAAAAATTACTAGGAGTGTCCCTATTTTGAAAATTTTGCACTGGTTATGTCCTTTGTCACTAACCCCGTTAACTTATTCTGTTAAAAATCCCATGTGCCAGTCACATGAGGGTAAATTCGTCATTTCATCACCTTCTTCTTCATTACCTTAGGGTTTCCACCACCCTCACCATCCTCCGCCTCCATCGTCGAACACGTCATCGAATACCACCCCACCACCGTCATCATCCTCCGCCTCCATCGTCGCATCAACCACCGCCTACAGCCGTGGTGTCGACGGAAAATGCTAGGGTTGGCATATGACTGGCAGAAAGACGATGTGGACGTCCATGTGATTATTAGATCTAATCGCTTCAGCAAGATGGAATGATTGTAACGAAGGAGCGAGAACAATCATCACCATTACCGCCGATATAAAACCTGAGAATTTGATTATCCATTGCATCTTAAAATCGTAATTTACGCTCCTCCAATCGTTCCTCTTCCTTCTAAAACGCAAATCAACACCATCGTGCAACAAATATGAATTTAGGTTTCCTTTGAGGTCCGCCACAATTGGAATCAACAAATCAATCGATTAATAAGAATCAATGAATCTAAAATTCTTGATTCGGAAGCATTACCTAAGGAATCTGAACTTGAATCGTTTTGGATTGATCAGAGGAAGATGCTGCCGTGATAACGAAGCGACCTTCTTCTGATACATGAGACGAAGCGACCGTTGTGATAACGCCGACCGGTGAAGATGTCGTCGGAGTTACATAGTGTGCATTTTCGGTGTTATCTTCTCTCCGCCGGCACGGTTTCCGTCCCCCAATCTTCGCCGGAGCAACGTGAGGATGAAGGACGCAGAGAGAAGGGGATGAAATGACCAAGGGGGATGAAAAAAAGACGAATTTACCCTCATGTGACTGGCACATGAGATTTTTAACGGAAAAAGTTAAGGGGGTTAGTGACAAAGGACATAACCAGTGCAAAATTTTCAAAATAGGGACACTCTTAGTAATTTTTGAATTTAAAGGACGAAACCAGCAAATTGCTATATTTTTAAAGGACACAATCAGTAATTTACTCTTATTAATAATTACATAGTATGTTCATTTAATATATGAATTTATTAGTCATGACTTGGTATTAATTTAATATGTTAGTTTGATAGATTTGAAAAAATAAAATTTTATCTTATCTTATTTTACTACTATAATAAACAAAAATTGTTATTGGACACTTGGCACATTCTAAGCCTATCTTGACACTTGTCAATTTTTTATGGGGCAGGTTATTTGGACACCCCCTATGGATCATTTGACACCACCTAGGTCTATACGGGTCGTATGGTCCTATACGGGTCGTATGGGTGTCAGATTTTGTCAGACTTTGTCAGGTTACTGTCTGACGGTTGAAAGTACATACGACCCGTATGTACCTATACGGGTCGTATAGGAACAAAATCAAAACCAAAATAATGTCTGCAACTATATTCACAATATCTAATTAATTAATATCTCTCAATCTTTATCTTGAAAATATCTCCCAATACGACCCGTAAAGAAATATGAGAATACTTTTGTGTATATTTCTCATTGGTAAAAAACAACAGTGGGGGGATTAAAATTGAAAAGTCATTGACTTTGAAAAGCTCACGTACAATCGAGTACTATTCCACCACACTTGTGTCAGCTAATTAGCTGCCCCTCCCTACTTTATTCACTTTTTTACTGTAGTTAGTTTTTGATTTTCTTTATTTATAATAGGAACACTATAGACTGATTTTACCTACAGACATAATCTTTTGTGTATGGATTTGAGTTTGAATATATACTGGTGGGAGTATCATATCAATTATCACAATCCCAGTCGTTTTTTTCACTGCAAATAGCTTAATACGACCCGTATTGCCCTATACGGGCCGTATGTACTGCGTGTCAGACCTGCGTCAGTCCTATGATTTGACGTGTCAGCTTTTGTCATATTATTCTTTTCAATACGACCCGTAAAGCCTAATACGGGCCGTATTGATGGTGTCCAGTGATCCACCCTGACGTCTCCCTAACAGGCCCCATAATCTTCTTGATCTTAATATAGCTTGAAAGTACCTCCCATACAAAGTGTCATTTGACCTAACATGTCAAACTTAACTCTTTCAATAAATCACAAAGAAACTTAAAACACCATTAATTAAATGGATTGACAAAACAGATCTAACATATTTAAGAAAGGGCTGTTTTATTTGGACACCCCACTTTTATATTTTTACACCCCTACGGTCCAATACGGGCCGTACTGGCCATTACGGCCCGGTATTGAGTACAGACAAACATTCCAGAGAATTCCTTGGAATCAGTGAAACATTCTGTGGGACGGGCCGTACTGGCCATTACGGCCCGTCTTGGCCCCAAGCTTATTTTTCCAGGCCATTTTGGGTGTCAACCAGTTTTGTATGTTGGTACGGCCCGTACTGGCCATTACGGGCCGTCTTGAGTTAATTTATTTTATTTAAACATAATTAACGTATTTAAATATTTTTTAACAATATACGTTTAATACGTAAATTATTTGAACGATATGTGTTATTTATTTTATTTAATGATAATTTACGTATTTAAATATTTTTTAACGATATACGTTTATTATGTAACTTATTTGAACGATACACGGCTATTACGTTAATTAAACGTCATAATGTCGTTTTAATTAAATATTTCATTTTCTAGTTTGTTTACGTTAATTAAAATAATTTAAACAATATAAAGTTTTTCGCGCAAATATTAAACAACACAAACAGAAACAATACAAATGCAGAAAGAAACATACGTATATACACTGTACGGTTTTATATACAAGGAAACAAAATACAAAAATACAAAATGAACTACGATCCGGATGGTCCAGCGTGTGATCCGTCGTCTGCGTAGACGCGTGGCTCCGGGAACGGTGGAAGCTGTGTCCCGTCCCGTCGCGCATGCTCTGACGCGACTGTCCACTGGACCAAATCCTCGTACCGATCGAGCCGTCGCTCGATGCGTGCCATCCGCTGGGCCGTCTTGTCGCATCGGGCGGCAATCTGGTGCAACAACGCCTCGAGTGGCTCGGTCAGGCGCACCGCACTGTAAACGTGCGGTGGATGCTGCGGAGGCTCCTCCTCGCGCGGCGGTGACAGAACCGGCTCCTCCCGAATCGGCTCGGGCTCCGGCATCGGGCCACCGTCCTGCTGCTGCTGCTGCTGGTCTGGCAATACAATGACCTGGGCCGGCTGAAACGGGCGGCCGTCCAGCCCAATAAACCGCAATCCCAGACCCGGGATGTCGGCGGCAAGTTTCATGCTGAGGACCGTCCGCCGATCGAGCTTACGAGGCTCGATCGCTGGCAGATCCTCAAGCATGTCAACCATGCCTCTGCTGCGGGCGATGTGGGTGACAAAGGCGCCACCCCACAATGTACCGCGCTCCTGTCGGTGGTAGAAGGAGGCGTAGTACAACGCAAAACACCGTGCCAGGTTGCACGGCCTGCCAGCAATGAGTGAGTGCAGATAAAACAGATCTGTCGTCGTCACCCACTCCTGGCTCTGACCGCGACCTGAGATGGTCGTCACGATGCAGCGGTAGATGTAACGGATCAGTGGATCTCTGATCGCCGAGGCCCGTACCCGGGGCCGGTGAAGGGCGTATCTGATACCTGGGACCACCAGGCCCTCATAACTCCCTCCTCCCCCTGCGTGGGGGCCTGTGCGAAGTCGTCACGAACGGTCTCCGGCTCGTAATAGATGCCTAAGAGCACGGCGAACCGCTCGATCGACATCTCGAAGTGCTGGCCGCATAAGGAGAACTCGATATCCAGAGGAAGCTCCTCGTCATCCGCCTCCCGAACTGCGGCCTGGTGAGCTCGGTATCTAAATGTGGATAGAAACTCCACAGTAATCAACCGGTAGGTGGGCAGGTCCGCGAGATCGAACAAGCGAGTCCACGGCGTGTCCTCGCCGAGGATGGCTCTCGCACGAACCGCCTACCCCAATCTATACAACGGGGCGTCGGCACGCTCATCCGAAGTATCCGACGACACCTCATGAACGTCGCTGAATGCTCCTCGAACTGGAGCCACGCATGCTGCGATAGCGCAAGCGACTCGGGATCTAACGGCGGCATCTGCTGGGCGACCTGCTCCTGCTATAGCATCTCGGCATCCATCTCAGTAATAAATGTATAAGCTGAAAAAACCGAAAAACGAATAAACGTTAAAAAAAATCTCTTGCCAAGACGGCCCGTAATGGCCATGACGGCCCGTCTTGACCATACCAGGCCAAAACTAGGCTGGTATGGCCAAGACGGCCCGTAATGGGCATGACGGCCCGTCTTGACCATACCAGGCCAAAACTAGGCTGGTATGGCCAAGACGGCCCGTAATGGGCATGACGGCCCGTCTTGACCATACCAGGCCAAAACTAGGCTGGTATGGCCAAGACGGCCCGTAATGGGCATGACGGCCCGTCTTGGCCATACCAGGCCAAAGGTCACCTTCTTCATTTGTTGAACAAGACGGCCCGTCTGGGTCAAATCAGTGTCCTTTTGTCAGAATTGAAAAACAAGACGGGCCGTACTGCCCATTACGGGCCGTCTTGCAGTCAAATCATTGTACCAGGTTACAGGGAATGTCTGTACGATGAATGAGACGGGCCGTCCTGGCCAGTACGGCCCCGTCTTGCTCCCAATCATTGGCACAGGTTGTCAGGAGCGAATGTTTGACCGAGGCCTGAGACGGGCCGTAATGGCCATTACGGGCCGTCTCAGGGGTGTATTTTTAAAAAAAGTGGGTGTGAGAATACCAACACCCTTAAGAAATCTAAAACGTTATTATTTTAAGTATTAATAACTCGTTTTACTATTTTATATTTCATGTCAATAATTTTTTCATGTTTTATTTACTCAAAAAATAATTAAATTTAACCTCATAATTTTATATTATTTTTAAAAAAGGCATATATCTTGTATAGTTTATTTTATAGTAAACATGTTATTCATGCAATTTGTTTCTTGTTTTAGTTTTAGTGCTTTGTTATTATTATGAGATGTTGCATACTGTTAGCCACTTGCTACTAGTATGGTTTTTTGGTGCTTTTTTGTGTGTGTGTGTTCTCAAATTTCGTTATATTTGAAGTTCCCATTTACTGTAAAAAATTAAAAAATTTTACATGACTCCATCTACTGTTAATGCACAAAATGCATGAAAGAATGCAAGCAAACAACATGTGTCAAAGAATCCTCTTGCATGTTATATTTCAGGGTGGCATGTTGGAAGCTCAGCTGTACAACTTGGGAAGAAAATGAAAATAACCGTCAAAAGAATTACTGCAACTTTGGTGGAGAGTGAACTCAGCCAAGCAGACTCCGTGGCGGAAGACCCACATGTCGAAATTTGAATTTTAAAACAACCGGAAGAAAAGGCTGGTGGAACCATCACCAAATGACCGTATGTCGGCTGGTCTAACCAGAGCTCTGCATAGAGGGCACGTTCTCTCTCTTTCAAACCTGAAAAAACACAATGTGTACCCAAACATATGTTAACACAGATTTTTAACCGAAATTAGAAAGTTTGATGTATGTTGAATATTATTACTATCTAAACAAAAACAAATTATGAATAATAAAAAACAAAAGTTTACATATATATATTAAACAAAGGTTTACATCTATATTGGTTAAGTGGTATGTGTTGTTTTCCTTGAACTCCTCTTGAGCAACCGTGTTCAATTCCTGCCTGTGGCCCTTTTATTTTGATTTCTTTAATTAACTTTTTTCTTAATAGTTTAATTTTGCTGATATTTATTTTGGTTTTATTTTTATGGTTTTGTACCTAGAACCATATCCTGTTATCCATTAGTTTTTTTTTTTGGTTTGTTCCTAATGTGAAACGAGGGTGCTAAATAAATGTTGCAACATATGAGTAGTTTTATTTTAATTCATTTTTTTTACCCGTAATAGGTTTGTTTTATAGTCACGCCAGCCTATCCGTTGTTTTCGTTTTCTTTATGGTTCGTTACGGTGACGAAACAAGCATGTTAAATCTACGCAACAACGCGCGAGACAGTGTCATCTAGTTATTAATATTAATAAAAGAGTAAGCTTGACAAAACAGGCAGGTCGAGTCAGTTAACAGGTCAAGTAGTAAAACATTGACTCCAAGTAGAACAATCTTGCGGAATTTACACTACAGTAACATGTCAATATTTTGATAATCAAAAAGATGTTTAAGCATCACACACACCCATCAGTATCTATAGTGTATGCATGTATACATAAGGAGAATCTAACCATTCTGAGACACAATCTTCACAGAAGATGTGGTTACAACACAGCAGAATAGGGGTTTGCATCTTTTCCTGGCATATAGAACACATGTCACCTGCCTCACTCACCTGCTAGTAACAAACAAAAAACATACAAAAGAAAATAACAATATCAAAGTTTGACATATTGGCATGAATAAACTTTTAAGTCTTTTATTATTAGTTGAATTTTTAAAATACCCCTCAAGCTTTGACACTTTGTAATGACTACTGATGGGCAGCAAGGTAATTTGGATTGAATTTTTAGCAATTTGTCAAGTCAATATAGTAGCTCATTAATGACCATAATACAGCAAAAACCAAAAAGAATAAAAAAGATTTTTTTATAGTTTTTAGAAAATTATTTGCAGTATATGCTAACTTGTATCACTATTTTAGGGGTGCAGAACGAATAAAAAAATGTCATTACACATTATTAGAGTATCTCATAGAGTATAATGACTTGATATCACACCTGTTCTGATGTTGCATGTGATCCATAATGCATTTCTTTTCGTGATAAAGCCTTCAATGCAGCATAGAAGGATCCAACCTACAGGGAAGACGACTAAATATATCAAGTCACTCAGATGACTCAAAATGCAGCATAAAATAATTGAAAATAAATCAGAAAAGTTAGAAATTGTTGACTGCATACCTTCCCCACTACTGATGTTAGCTTAAAAGTCAAGTATAACCCTGTAATCAAAGAAGAAAAAAAACTCCCATACTCTTTATTCAAAAAGAAGCGGTACCAAACTGGAGCAGGTAAGAATGCACGGTATAACAACAAGGCATACTCTACCAGTGTAAGCATTTGACCCTTAAAACACCAAAAGCATCACATCAGAAAGTTGTAAAGTTATGTTAATTTACGGGAAAAATCAAGTAAACGGCCATTTTGACCAAACAACTTACCAAAATGACTCTCTGACTTTATTTTGAAATAATCTAACCATTTGACCTTTTATAGACACGACTTTCCGTAAAAGTTTATCTAACCAAAAATTGACATGTATCCAAAAATTCAAGTTTTTAAGCAAAAATCACATTTTTTGGCACTTCCCAGCAAAATTTACAAGGCCAGAGACATAACTGACCAAATGATGCCATTGTCTACGGATTTCAAACCTTTTATGACGCTTTCCAGTGAAAAATAAATGGCCAAGGACAGAACCAACCAAATGATGTCATGTGTCAATAAAAGTCACGTTCTTTAGGACTTCCAAACAAAAATTACAGATTCTCAGTCACAGATTTGGCCCCAAAAAATGAGATTTTTTGTTTAGGCCAAAGTGCTATGTTCTAATTGGATGTACTTTTATGCATGTAACTAATTTTAATGGTCATGATTATAAAAAACGTAGTCAAATGGTTAGTCAGGTAAAGTCTTGGTAAAAATGGCCATTTACATAATTTTCCTTAACTTAACCCTTGTCATTCTTATGGCATGGTACATAAAATAAATTACATCACCTTACCTGCCTACGAAAGTCATGGCCCCTGCCATTCTTGTAGTACATAAGCATTACCAGTTTTAAAGCCATAGCTACCTGCCGGACCATAGTATCTGCAAGCAATAAATTGTTAAAAACTAATGTCTGATCGAATGAAAAAACAAACACTTCACTAAATTGATTTAATTTCAATGTTCATACCATTTACAATTATTATGAATACAGCATGCCAAAAGGGTGGTATCATTTTTGGAGGAACCATGAACAATGGATAGCAGAGATCATCATTCTGATACCACCAGTATACTCCAATTACATGGAGCATAAAAATCATACTATAGCCAATAAGAACAGATAATCTTCTCTCCCCCTACAAATCACCAAACATTAGACATCTCAAATGATGGTTAAATTGTGATATGCATGGTTTAATTTAATGGGTTCAACTATTCATACCTTTAAAGCTGTCTGCTTTCGAAGAATATCATTTGACTTGTACATGAATGTGGTTACATAGATTGTTACAAAGAACCCTACAATCAACCATGAAAAAATAAAAAGCATAAGATCCAAAGTTAATAACTTAATATGCAGCTCCAAAGGATAAAACAAGTAACAGTTGAATTCAAAAATTGACAAATTTATTAACCATGCGAAGATAAGAAAATGCAGAATATAACTCCATAACCCTGAGAGTAACCCATATTTATAGGCCATATAAAAGATTGAAAAAGGAACATGTTCAAAATTAACCAAAATATTCACATTTACTAAATGATACAAGTCAAACTACAAATATAAATCTACTGTAAAAGGCTACAGAGAAAGCCAGTCCCAGCCCATAAATGCGACACATGACAATCATAAAGCTTCTTTAACATTGCACAAGCCTGATTTAGCACCCAAAATATATTGATAAAAAAAATTGTAATGAAACAGTAGAAAATAGTATACAACAAAAACAAATTAGTAAATTCTATGATGGTTCATTCTGTAACATTGTCAATCACTAAACAGTAGGCTTGGATACTAGAGGTCAGAGGTGTATCCCACTACCAAAAAGGTTGTGGGTTCTACCTTTGCCCAAGGAAAATTTCACAAAGAAAAAATCTAGGTATTGTTAAAAAAAAAAGAGAGAGTTATCAGCCTCATATTCTATCTTTCCTGCACTAAAATAAGTGAATGGTTTGAAAAAATGCAAACAAAAAAACTACACTTCACAATAATAAACAGATTTGGGCAAAAAGTGGGAAGTATGAAGTCCTTTGCATTTACACAATTGTCCATATCACACATTATTGCAAACTGTAGTTGTTTTTTCTTTTTCTTCTTTTGCACCTTTTGCAAGAAAGATGGTTAGTTTTTAACGAAAAGCCATATACAACAGTTCAAAAAATCTGCACACTAGGTGGTCATGTTTCCTTAACTTTTTATTGCTTATTTCCATGCTCACAATTCACATAGTTCAGATGAAATATTATTTAGAGTGATGACATATGATGATGCCTTGGTGAATTTTGAATTTTAACTTCATTTATAAAGATATGCAGCCTTGAGCAAATCTTGCACGAAGGAAACAAAACATGCATTGCTTACCAAATTCTAAAACACAATACCAACATTTCAAAGAACACAAAATCAAAACACAAACTGAACATACAAACAGTTGAGGGTTTAAAAGATCAGTTCCCATCACTAAGTACCTTGCAAGTGTTGCCGAATAAATACTACGACCAACAGCAACGAAAACGGAAGGATCTGCTCAATCCACCTCGAAACCTGCTGCAAATCATACCTCTGTTGATTTGATGAATCATTATTATCATTACTCCGACCATCCACATCACTAGAATCAGCCGTCTCCCCCTCTCCACCACCACCATCTCCGCTTAAAACAGTCGATTCACCACCGTCCCCTCCATATTCCTCTTCTTGCTCTCCATCACCCATTATCCGAATTGAAACATCCCCTTCATTATTATTCCCATCACCATTACTACGATCAGCACCAAAATGACTCGAATTATGATTATTATAGTCCGTAATCAAGCTTTCCGATTCATGATCATCGTTGCTTGACCTAGGCCGAAGTAAACCAGAGTATTCAAATATAGTAGTTACCGGAGCTTGTAAGAACTGAATTACAGGAAACGAGGAAGACGCTGTCGTCGGAGATGAAGTATTTAACGAAACTGGATACGAATTACTGACATAAGTATCCGAATTCGTAGTAGCAGCTGTTTCCATCAATTTCAGTATATAAAAACGAAAACCCTAATCTTCAAATGCCTTTTTATCTTCGTTCACACGTTAATCAACAATCTTCGAGCAAGAAAGTCTGGAAATTACAGGAAAAAAAAGTCAAATGTCTGAATTAGGGTGAGGAATTTTTTTCTGTTTGATTGTGATTAGGAGAGTGAAGAAATTATAGGGTTCTTTGATGGGATATGAGATGAGGAAAAGAAGAAAATGTAGAGTTGATAAATGAAATTTGGGGGAAAATGAAAATGAGAATTAAATTGATGGAAGACTGAAGAGAGCATGTCTGAATTCAGACCAGACGGCAAGAGACGAAAATCTTGAAGATAAGCATGGAGTAACTTTCTTTTTCGTTATAAAATACAACTTAGCACATCATGTTCATCTTCTAAACTTGTTCAAGAAAATCCTGAACCTAAAAAATTCAAAATACAAATTGTATCCAAAAATTTAAAAAACGATCTTAATTAGATATTAGGATTAGATATTTGTTTTTTTTTTAATTCAGATGAGACTAGATACATAAAAAACAACAATGTATATAAAAATTAGAATAAATTACATAAAAGGTTTTTTATGTATACATAAAGTTGCAAATTTCGTCCTTAAACATTGTTAATTACATTAGACATCCTTTATTTTAATGTTTTGTAACAATTAGGTCCTTTTACTCTAACAAAAGTTATAATTTTTGTTACTTTTTAAAAAAATAACTATTTTACCCTTATTTTTAAAGGATAGAAAATGTTAATATGTCTATAGTTAAAGGATGTATTTTTCAATTTACTTGTTTGAGTAATTCTTTTATTCCCCCTTGTTCTTTTTCTTTTATTATTTTCGTTTATTTTTTTATAAATTTTTAAAGCTTATTAATTAAATAGTCAATTTATTTATTTATAATTTAAAAATTATATAAGTATACTTTTTTTGTTTATTATTTTCATTTTCATTTGTTTGGTTTATTTATACACTTTTCTATTTTTTATTATAAACAAGTTATTTGTTATTTTATTATAATGTTTCATCTAAAATACATTATTTATAGTTAATAAAAATAAAGTTGGCTAATACCAATTTTGGTTATCAACTAAGTTAATTATTAAATTTAGGATTTTAGGTATTTCAATATGATTTTACTATATATTTATAAATTTAAAGGCTTATAAAGTCATAAGGAGTTAGATTAAAAGAAATGATTGTATGGCCTGATAATCAATCCATAAATAATATGAGAAATGACTTTTGATTAAAAAATGATAAGTTATTTAAACAAGGCTCATAAGAAGTCATATTTACAATTAATTTTTTATTGTCAATTATTAAAATAACTTTAAACGACATTTTAATTTATATTAAAATACCTAAATTTAATAATTAACCTTGTTGATAACTAGAAATTATAGTAGCCAACTTTATTTTTATTACATGTAAATAATGTATTTTAGATAAAAAGAAAGTTTATCATTAAATAACTTGTTTGAATTATAATAAAAAATAGGAAAGTAAATAAATAAACTAAACAAATGAAAATGATAAAAAAATGTATAATTAAATAATTTTAATTAAAAAAATAAATAAATTGATTAACTAATTAATAAGATTTAAATATTTATAAAATAAAATAACTGAAAATTATAAAAGTTAAATAAAAAATGAAAGAAAAAGAATTGCTCAAATAAGTAAACTACATAAAACATCCTTTAACCATAAACATAGTTACATATTTCATCCTTTAACAATAAGGGCAAATTTGTCATTTTTTAAAATTTAACTATAAAAGATAACTTTGATTAGTGTAAAAGGACCTAATTATTACAAAACATAAAGATAAAAGATGTCTTATGTAATTATTAATATTTAAGGATGAAAGCCAGAAACGCGTGATTTGCTTCCATACACCTCGACTAAACTACAAAATTTGAATCCAATCAAGATCAGTATAAAACCAAAGATAAACGATTTCATTTCGCTCCTTTGTTCTCTACAACATTTCCGAACACAAGAATCCTCCTCACAAACTCCCTTTGGTACAATTCGAGCAACGAAAAGCCCCATGTTTTTAAGATCCCACACTAAAGGGGTCGTTCGAGTTGGATTTTGATTTAAATTAGGGTTCATCCAATTTGGGGTGATAATTGAACATATGTATAAATTTAATTCGAATCGAGGTTAATCAACGAACCCGCCCCAGAGCAGCGCTAAAGCAATGTTGTGTGGGTGCGGGGGCACGAGTTCAATCCTGACAGGTGGTGCCCTTAACCGGTTTGTTCTTTTTCGGGCCGTTCTATCCAAATTTTTATAAAAATAAACAAAAATCAATAAATCCTAAAACTAATTCTTTGTATTCTGTTAAAAATTAAACATTTTTAGAAAGTTATTTAAATCATTTTTCTTATTTGTATTCTAAAAACAAATTAAATAAATATTTAAAAATCATTTTTAGAACGTATTTTCTTTAAAGGACGAAAGTAAAACAATAAAATTTATTTAAGGATTTTTCTTTTAATATTTTATGATAATTCATAAATATATGCATTTTTAAATAAATAAATAAATAAATTCAAATAAAAGGATAAAATTTACCCAAACATTTATTTCTAAAAAATCTTAAAAATAAACTAAAAGTAAATTTAGTATTTGTATTTCGAAAATTCCAAAAATTATTACTATTCGTTATAAACCAAAGATTTTTATAAACAAAGAATCTATCTATACTCTCTAATAAAAGAGTAAATATTTTGTCACATTTCATTTTATTAAGCTATCATTGCCACATGTCATTTTTTTAAAATAATTATTGCCACATGTTATTTTTTAATCTTTATAATTATTCTCTTTCATATTAAATGATAATTATAATTATATTATTTAATTTATTAATGAATTTTAAATCTAATGATTAATGACTTTATATACATTTTTTCATATTAAAAAATAGTTCTAACAGATAAAAAATGAAATCTTTTTTTATTAAAAAGCACACTTAAACAAAGTTTACAATTATAAAAATTTTCTAAAAATGATATTTAAAAAAAAAAGAATTATTTTAATTTTGTAGTTTTAGAAAAATAAAAGTTCTGTAAAAATAATTTTTTTTTAAAAAAAACAAGTTTTCTTACAAAGTATATAACATTTCAGTTTTTAATCCGTTTAATACACTGGATTT
Organism: Mikania micrantha; assembly: GCA_009363875.1. NCBI lineage: Eukaryota > Viridiplantae > Streptophyta > Magnoliopsida > Asterales > Asteraceae > Mikania > Mikania micrantha. The sequence continues at coordinate 81,780,471 of CM018691.1, read as the reverse complement.
TATCTACTATAAATATATGTTTTCAAACAATTAGTTAAAGAATTTGAAATATTAATGAAATAAGAATCTAAAAGTGTGATAATTACATCGAAGGTTCACGTCATATTTATTTGAAATCCATGTTAAACGAACAATCGAAATTGCCACGAATTGAAAAACACGAGAAATTGTGAACGTGAGTGAAAAAACGTGTGAAAAACGGAGTTCTATATTCTCCGAAATCGTAAAAACAAGAAAAATTCGAAGATATTTTATTTCGGCATTCTTCACGGTACGCCAAGGCTCTTCAAGGTCTCCTTGGCTGTACGTGATGAGTTTAAAATATCTAAAATTCTACGGATTTCTTCGCGGTATGCCAAGCCTCTATCAGGAGTCTTGGCGGTACGCGAAGAAGAGTCGGTTCAGATAAGTTGCTAGAAACATCAGATTTTTCATGCAGAATTCATATTTCTTCTTTCTTTGAACACAGACCCTTCCAAACTCAATAAAAAAACTCAGATTTTCATCATTTGAAGCTATAAAATCATTAGGATCAAGCTAGGGATTGATTCTACAACACCGAATCGTTGTTTTGCAATCAAGAATCCATCCGAGCGAGTCACGATTCAACTTATCCTAATAGTTTGATAATGCATGGATTAGATCTAGATTTTGAACGTATTGCAATAGTTATTGTTGTTGTTTATTGCCTAGATGATGGCTAGGAATGGTTAGAAACAAAGAACTTGATATGTTAACGGTTAAATCCTTGTTTTGATCCGTTATAATGCCTGATTTTCATGAAACCATATCATAGATTACAATGGTTTTAACCATTTGATTATAACAATGATTGTGATTGTCTTGATCATTCCTTGAAATGCTAGGTTACATCCAAGTATTTTAAGCTAATGACACACGCATTAAGATAATCATTGGAATAACGATCTGACGTTTATGCTAACAGTCATATTAGTATATTGAATATGGTTATTATACCTATTCTGATATCATATTCTTATGTTTCATGATACCTAAATGATCAATAACAAGGATTGACTATTCCTAAACCAGAAATCCATCTGGAAACTGTTTCAGTAATATAATCAACAATACCTATTTGGTTAATCTGAGAACATCCTGATTAACCTAATGAGTCATCAACCTTGTATGAGAAACCTGAATCATTATAGGTTCCCACATTATCATACATTGTATGATATTCAATTAAAACAACTGATTAAGGATTTAATATCAGTTTATGACTTGAAATGCAATGTCCTTGACATTGAACGTTAAGGAATATTTAATAAATAAATTAAAACACAAATAACTTATAAAACATTAAATAATGCAGAATTGAACTACAAACACAAGTCTGCATGTTAACTGTTGACTTCAACATTTCAGGTGAGTTTCGTACAACCCCTTTTCTTTTTAATGTTTTACAAACATCGGGGTATTACTATGGAACTTTTTGTAACACCAGTGCCGGAAACGTCACCGGAATAGTGATCTCTACAATACGTGAACAGTAATCAGGTATGAACTACATGTATTACAATGTGTTTTCATATTCATATCATGTTCGTTATCATTTTGTGTTATCAAACAACAAGTTCAGAAACATTTAACGGAAACAAAGTTCAGAACTATGGTTCTTGAGTCAGGTAATTATCTGGCAATACAAAACCATCATGGGATTATTTGTTAGGATTTTATTACATATAATCGTATGTGAGGCTTTATAGAACAAAACAACAACGGATGTCGTTACGTGAATGCTAAACTGACGTATTATTCGTATAGGTGACGATCTGTATGAATATATCTGAAAGTTTAACGTTCTGAATGATGTCCAATAATTAGAAAACCATATTGAAAAGTATAGTTATCGCCGTATTCGTACGGGTGACGATTCGAACGAATACGCGCGACGACCGTACGATTCGATTTTAAACCATAAATTAAATATTTCTAAAAATTCAAAACAAATAAAAGATATTTAGTTAATTTATTAGGAATCACAACCTAAAATAATTTTATAAATTCTATTTCATAACCAAGTCGTTTCGTTACGAAAACGACGAAAAACCGACACTTTTACACGAAACCACGCGAAACCGAACGAACCCGAACACACCCGGGTTATTTGAAAGCATTAAATGGGCATTAATACCCATTTAATTCTCCCATCTACCCTCTTCAACCTCTCACCACCATCACTTTCTCTCTCTTATTTCTCTCTCTAAAAACCCTAGCCCTAACTTCTTCAATCCTTCACGAAATTGGGTGCTTTTGGTGTCAAAACGTGCACCATCACTTGTAGATCAAGAAAGTACAACAGATCTAAGGTTTTATTGTGACATCCAGTACCAGATCGTCCGGCAAGTCCGTACGGTATGTGTACTTTCACCTATTTACTATAAATACATGTATATGAACAGTGCTTGTATTGATAGAATTCAAAATACAAGAAAACAGTTGTACGTATTTTCGTGTAAACTTAAATACTGTAAGTACAACACGCATTTGAAACATTAGTTGTGTGTATTTAAGTGAAAACCTAAGTACAGTTAACACAACAGATCATGAGAAACAACAGTGTTCAAGTAAATAACAAGAACAAGTCGGTTGCGATCTGATATCCATAGATGACAGGAATCAGATGGCCGACAAATCAGTACGAAAGCAATGTGAAAACAAGATGTTTAGTTGAGTCCGTCAGTGAGGAAACACAATTCAAACACAATTGCAGTGTTATTTCAGAATAACGAAATGACAGCGTGTTTGCGTGGGTGACGATTCACACAAACATATCTGTGAGTTTGAAGTTCTGAAATAATGACTGAAAAGTAGAAAACAAAAGTCAGAAAGCAAAACCATCGTCATGTTCGTTCGGGTGACGATTCGAACGAATACGTGCGAAGGCGACGCGTTCTGACGAAACGAAAACGACACGAACAACAATAATTTAAGAAAATAAAACATTTTAATGTTTTAAAATTTTGAAACTCATCAAAAAAATAAATAAAGAAACTATCTTTATTTAAAATCCGTAAAAGCGCGCGTTACGTTTCGGAAACGTAACGAAAACGCGAACCGAGCAACAAAAACGAACCCGAACTCACTCGTGGTATAAATACCTTGAATGAGTTCATTTTTACTCATTTTTCACTTCTTCTTCCCCACACCAAACCCTAATCCCGGTTTCAAGCGCCCACCACCATTTTTGAAGCTTAAAACCTTTATATCTTGGTCATTTCTCCACCAAATTGTCTCATTTTTGAACCTACACGAAGCTCTCATCATCCTCTACACGAAAATACAAGGGATCTGCCATAACATGTAACAACCGGTTTCTTATAATGAAATGTATTTGAAATAATCGTTAATTGAACGATTGAGATTGTTGTGATTTGAAAATGTGTGAGAATTACGTCATCAATGGCAAGGGCACATGTGATCGTTTTAGAAATCCACATTAATTTGATGATTGTAATTATTACAAGTTGATAGTATATGAGAAATGATGAACGTGGGCGAAAACCGTGCGCGAAACGGAGTTACGGATTGTCCGGAATCGCGAAACGAAGAAAATCATAAAGAAGACTCTTCGCGGTACACGAAGATGTTTCTGAGGTTTCTTCGCGGTACGCGACGAACCCAAAATATCTTAAAACTCCGGATTTCTTCGCGGTACGCGAAAAGCTTGTGAGGCCCTCTTCGCGGTACGCGACGGATGAGGCGGTTTTGAAACACCTTAAGTTGATCAGATTTCTTGCAAAAGAGTTTGTAAACTCTTTCTTTCGAACTTCCAACATCAACAGACGATTGTGAGGCTGCCAAACTCCGATTTGAAGCCGATTAAACCCACGGATCGTACCAGGGAACGTATCTGCAACATCTGATCGTTGTTTTGCGACTGAATATCCGTTCGATTGGGTAACGATTCGTTTTATCCTACTAGTTTAATATTTTGTGAATTAAATCTAGTTTTGATTGTAATACTATGATTATGGGTATTGATTACTGCCTAGTTGATAACTAGGGATTGTTAGAAACGAAGAAATTGTTGTTTTGATGGTGAAATCTTCGTTTTGAAGCCGGGATATTGTCCGGTTGTTATGAAACCCATATCATGGTGTGATAATTAGTAGGATGGGTAAATTGTGGTTTTGAAATATATATGGATTATGATCCATGGATTAAACGATGATTATGTTGAATTGATGTTAAAATTATTAATAGTTATGATCTTAAAAATAAAAATTGAATAATAAAAAAATAATTAAAGATCGTAACTAATATAATGAACATCAATTATTTGATAAATTGCCTGGGGAGGCATGGAATATGAATAATTGTGATAATTGACTTTGAGGAAGTCAAATCAGTCAAGTGTGTTAAACTTGATTGTATGTGCTATACGTGTTGAAACTAGTTGTATATATGTATTTTGCAACTAGGTGGTGGTAGTGGAAGTCAAACCACTAGTCATAGAGCAGGAAAAGAGCCTGCAATTGCTAATCTCTTATCTGATTAAGGTAAGTAATCCCACAACTATGACATCACATAATAAATATTGAAATTGTTGTTGAATAAATGATATAATAAATATGGCATTGGTGATAGGGGAATGTTGAATAATAAAAGTTCAACAACCTATGATAAATCCAATACCTTGGTAAATAATAGTGTGAGAATTCTATGATGGAAGTATTGGTTGGGTGAACATCATAGTAATTTGATTGAATTATATATAACTCCACAATGGTGGATAGACAGAGGTGCTGTCAATTGTCTTAGATTGAAGTACCGGTGGGTGAACATCTTAGACTAAATAAATATGACTCCACAATGGTGGATAGACAGAGGTGCTGTCAATTGTCTTAGATGGAAGTACCGGTTGGTGAACATCTTAAGACTTGAATTATATATGACTCCACAATGGTGGATAGACAGAGGTGCTGTCAATTGTCTTAGATGGAAGTACCGGTTGGTGAACATCTTAAGACTTGAATTATATATGACTCCACAATGGTGGATAGACAGAGGTGCTGTCAATTGTCTTAGATGGAAGTACCGGTTGGTGAACATCTTAGACTTAATAAATATGACTCCACAATGGTGGATAGCCAGAGGTGCTGGCAATTGTCGTAGATGGAAGTACCGGTTGGTGAACATCTTAAGACTTGAATTATATATGACTCCACTATGGTGGATAGACAGAGGTGCTGTCAATTGTCTTAGATGGAAGTACCGGTTGGTGAACATCTTAAGACTTGAATTATTTATGACTCCACAATGGTGGATAGCCAGAGGTGCTGGCATTTGGCTATGGTGGAAGCACAGGAATGTGAACCCCATAGTGTAATATTGATTAAACTATTGTGAGCAATAGTTGATGATTGGTAATGTGATATTTTATATTGTGAGAGTCAATTCAAATAGAAATGACTCAGTTGAATGTTGATTGTGAAAAATGTATTTTTACATTTTATTGTTGAGAAACCATTGGAGTTTACTTACTTAGTTCTTATGAACTAATGGGAATTATTGTGTGATGTTTGTAGGTCAAAAATGACGTACACGGCTGTAAGGATCGAGGTGGAGCAGGAATCGAACAAACAAACCTTGTTGCAAACTTTTAAAATTTTGGTTTAAACTTACTTATGTAAATAAGTATTGTAAAATGTGTGACACGTTTGCGTTTGTGTTAAACTTTGTTTAATATTATTAAATAAAGAGGGTCAGACAAGGTTTTAAAATTGAAAAATTTGCTGGGACCAACTCTGATATTATTATAAAATGTTGAATAGTAACCGGGGGTTACAAAGCTGGTATCAGAGCATTGGTTTGAGGGATTCAAGTGTTGGAAACACACTTGGACTCAAATCTTATGCTCTTGATATGTGATGAAACGTTCGATTCCAGCCTCGATCATTAAGCCGGAGGTATGAGGTCAGTATTTATGTATTGAATTGTATATGTACACATTGTTGTGTGTATGAATTGTGTGAACCGAACTTCTCAATTATGAAATGAAATGATGAAGTTAAGGGCACGAGTGTGTGATAAACATGTTATTATGCCTGGCCAGTATAATGAAATGTTTATGACATAACCGTTCCTTAATTAAGTCAGATTGTATCATGATTTTGAATATTAGGTAAGGTGATTATGTACTATATAAGTACAAGATTGTTAAATTTTGTGAATACATGATATTGATTGTTTAATTATATGATTTCAGCCACGAATGGCTGACGAACATACCTCTGGTATGAATAGCAGTGAGAAGATGGAACTCACTGAAACTCAAATAATGGTGAAGGAAGAGGTGGCAAAGGCTTTTGAAGCTGCTTTGCCCACATATATTGATGAAATTAAGTCTTCCTTAAAAGAGTTCCTTCATCAAGAGTTGTCTGAATTTGAAACTGGAGTGGAGATGAAACAATCTTCTAAGACAACTACTTTTAAAGAATTTATGGCTTGTAAGCCAGCTGAGTTTAAAGGGGAGGTAGATCCCTTGATTAGCCAGCGTTGGATATCTGATATTGAAAGTACGTTTGAAACTAGTCATTGTGACCCGGCTGATGAGGTCATGTTTGCTGGCAATCAGTTGAAGGATCGTGCCAAAGATTGGTGGGAATTGTTGAGGAAGGAAAAAGGCAGAGATGGAATAAAAGGGCTGACGTGGGCCCAGTTTAAAGAACTTTTCTTGAAGCGGTTTTGTCCTCAAGCCGCTATTGATCGTATTACTGAGGAGTTTCTGCATCTACAGCAGAAAGAGGAAAGTATTGATACCATTACTGCCATTTTCTTCGATAAAGCTAAATTTTGTCCGGATCTTCTTCAGACTGAAAGGATGTGGATAAACCGGTATCATACTATGTTGAACACAAAGTACCGGGAGTTTCTCACGCCTTCTAAGTGTGAGACGCTTAATGAGTTGATAAATTGTGCCCGGGAACGAGAATTGGAGTTGAAACGGCAGGAAGATCGGGGAGATAAACGAAAGGCTGAAACAGAAACAGGTTCGTCTAAAAAGGCAAAGTTTGCTAAATTGTTTAAAAAGCCTGTTTTTACTAAACCTTGTCCCAATTGTGGGAGGATGCACGCGGGGGAATGTCGTGTTAGGCCTGTTGTCTGTTATAAATGTGGGAAGCCAGGACATTTGGCAACCCAGTGCATGAGCTCTCCTAGTCTGTGCTATCATTGTTATAAGCCAGGTCATAGGAGGAGTGAGTGCCCTGAACTTAAGAGGGCAGCACCGATTAATGATGATAACCGATCGTTTAAATCTCAAGGCTCGGGAAAGAAACCGGAAGCACCCAAACCAAAAGGGAGAGCTTTCCAGATATCAGCAGAGGAGGCTAAAGTCACATCTGATGTGGTGACAGGTACCTTCTTTGTTAATTCAATACCTGCTTATGTGTTATTTGATTCTAGAGCCAATCGATCTTTTGTGTCTATAAAATTTGTGCATCATCCATCTTTTGTCTTAGAAAAGTTGCCTGTACCGTTAGAAGTAGAGGTTGCTGATTCTAAGAGTTTTCGTGTGTTTGATATTTATCGAAACTGTAAGCTTACGATCAATAACGAGGATTATGTTGTTGATTTAATACCCATGGTATTGGGGGAGTTTGATGTTGTTATTGGAATGGATTGGCTATCTTCTTATAAAGCCAATATACTTTGCAATCGCAAAGTTATACAATTGATAACCCCTAGTGGTTATGAATTATCCATTCAAGGAGAAAAACGTGGAGGGGTTGTTTTGTGCTCTTTGGTCAAAGCCATGAAGTATATGAATCATGGGGGCCAATCTTTCTTAGCTTATGTTATTGATGCTGAGAAAACAGTAAAGTGTTTGGAGGATGTCCCGATTGTTAGGGATTTTCCTGATGTTTTTCCGGATGATTTACCGGGAATCCCCTCTGATAGAGATGTTGAATTTAGAATCGATCTTATTCCAGGGGCCAAGCCTATAGCAAAAGCTCCTTATCGTTTAGCACCGTCTGAGTTGCAAGAGTTGATGACTCAATTGCAGGATCTTCACGATAAAGGTTTTATTCGTCCAAGCATCTCGCCTTGGGGTGCTCCAGTTCTTTTTGTTAAAAAGAAGGACGGAAGTTTTCGCATGTGTATTGATTATCGAGAGCTTAATAAAGTGACGGTGAAAAACAAATATCCTTTGCCTCGGATCGATGATCTTTTTGATCAGTTACAAGGGGCTTCTTGGTTCTCTAAAATTGATCTTAGGTCGGGTTATCACCAAATTAAAGTTAGGGAAGAAGATATTCCTAAAACAGCGTTTCGAACCCGATATGGTCATTACGAATTTCTTGTCATGTCTTTTGGGCTGACTAATGCACCGGCTGCATTTATGGACTTGATGAATCGGGTGTGTCGTCCCATGTTGGATCGATCTGTTATCGTTTTTATTGATGATATTCTTGTTTATTCCAAGAATGAAGGTGATCATGCGTGTCATTTACGGGAGGTACTTGAGACTCTCCGTAGAGAGAAGTTATATGCCAAATTTTCTAAATGCGCCTTTTGGCTACATGAAGTCCAATTTCTTGGACATGTGATAAATGCAGATGGCATTCTTGTTGATCCTTCTAAAATTCAAGCAGTGGCCAATTGGAGTCTACCCAAAAATCCAACTGACGTCAGAAGTTTTCTTGGCTTAGCTGGTTATTATCGTAGATTCATTCAAGACTTTGCCAAGATTGCTTCATCTCTAACCAAACTTACAAGAAAGAATGTTAAGTTTGTGTGGGGTGATGACCAAGAGAAAGCATTCCAAGAGTTAAAGTCAAAATTAACTCAGGCACCGGTATTGACATTACCAGATGGTCCTGATGATTTTGTGGTATATTCTGATGCTTCTTATCTTGGTCTGGGTTGTGTTCTTATGCAACGAGGCAAAGTGATTGCTTATGCCTCAAGACAACTGAAAACCCATGAAATTAATTATCCTATTCATGATTTAGAACTTGCAGCAGTCGTATTTGCCTTAAAAATCTGGAGGCATTATTTGTACAGTGTAAAGTGTACCATTTACACTGATCATAAGAGCTTGAAATATTTCTTCACTCAGAAGGAATTGAATATGAGGCAAAGACGATGGCTGGAATTACTCAAGGACTATGATTGTGAAATTCTTTATCATCCTGGTAAAGCAAATGTAGTGGCAGATGCCTTGAGTAGAAAAGAAGACTGTGAACCAATCAAAGTGAAAGCTATGCAGCTTGTGATTACTTCAGGTTTAATTGAACAGATCAAGGAAGCTCAGACTGAAGCTTTAAAGGAAGAAAATTGGAAACGTGACAGGATTAAAGGGCAAGCTCATAATCTTGATGAAGACAGTCGTGGGTTAAAGACTAGGTGGGGTCGAGTGTGGATACCTCCCACTTGTCCACTTAAATCTGCATTGTTGGAAGAAGCGCACAAATCGAAGTACTCAATTCATCATGGGGCTACTAAAATGTATCGTGACCTTCGGGTAAACTATTGGTGGCCAGGTATGAAACGAGATATTGTTAAACATGTAGCGAAATGTTTGACTTGTATGCAGGTAAAAGCAGAGCACCAGAAACCTTATGGTAAGTTACAACCATTAGAAATTCCAATGTGGAAATGGGAACATATCACAATGGACTTAATTACTAAACTTCCTAAAACAAGGAAGGGATGTGATACGATTTGGGTCATTGTGGATAGGTTGACTAAGAGTGCTCATTTCTTGCCCATTCGTGAGACCTATTCTTCTGATAAAATGGCAGAGATATATGTACGAGAAATTGTGTCTCGTCATGGTGTGCCTGTAACCATTATCTCTGATCGGGATACTCGATTTACTTCTCGATTTTGGAGAAATTTTCAGGAAGAATTAGGAACAAAACTGTTGATAAGCACGGCGTATCATCCTCAGACTGATGGACAAAGTGAAAGAACCATTCAGACCTTGGAGGATATGTTACGAGCGTGCATTATTGATTTTGGAGGTAGTTGGGATGATTACCTACCTTTGGCAGAGTTCTCGTATAATAATAGTTATCATTCCAGTATTGGAATGCCTCCTTATGAGATGCTTTATAGGAGGAAATGTCGAACTCCCGTCTGTTGGGGAGAAGTTGGGCAACGTGAACTTGCGCATAAAAATGTTGTTAAAGCTACCAATGAACGGATAGATCAGATCCGTGCCCATTTGAAGGCGGCTCAAGACCGTCAGAAATCATACGCTGATAAGCGTAGAAGGCCCATTGAATTCCAGGTAGGAGATTTTGTATTGTTAAAAGTCTCACCGTGGAAAGGTGTTATACGTTTTCGTAAGCGAGGAAAGTTAAGTCCACGTTTTATTGGACCATTTAAAATCATAGCTCGTATTGGTGAAGTTGCTTATCGCCTAGAGCTACCAGAGGAGTTAAGTGGAATTCATAATACGTTCCACGTTTCTTACTTACGGAAATGTTTAGCAGATGAATCTGCGTACGTACCACTGGAAGACATTGAAATTGATGAGAGGTTAAATTATGTGGAAAGGCCAGTGGCAATACTTGACCGAAAGGTCAAGCAACTTAGAAATAAATCACTGAGTCAGGTGAAGGTTCAGTGGAAAAATAGAACCGGTTCTGAAGTTACGTGGGAGTCAGAAAATGAAATGAGAAAGTATTATCCTTTCCTTTTTGATGTTTAATCGGTTTCGGGGACGAAACCTTTGTAAGGAGGGGAGATTTGTAACAACCGGTTTCTTATAATGAAATGTATTTGAAATAATCGTTAATTGAACGATTGAGATTGTTGTGATTTGAAAATGTGTGAGAATTACGTCATCAATGGCAAGGGCACATGTGATCGTTTTAGAAATTGTAACACCCAAACTTTACACACGATTACACGTGTCCCATTTTTAGGTCCCAAAATTAAACTTTATCAAAAATCATGTTCGGAAGCGTGAAATTTCATTTTCACAAGTTAAACACACTTAATTTCAATCATTTACATTTATGATTAATAAAAACTGGTGTGTTTAAGTTTAATACTACCACATACTTTACATAACGTTTGGTTCTGCTTCACAACGTGCCCGATCTGATCGCCCAATGCATATCTATCTTGACCTGTAACATCACATATAAGGTCACAATTAGTTCATATGAACTAAGTAAGTAACCCCTCCCAAAATTCCCAAAAACTTATTTAAGCCCATCCACATACATATCATATGGATGTTAATCATTTTTAGATAATAATATATATCATATTCAAACATCAACTTGCACCCAACACATATGGTGCATTTATTTCCCTTAGTGGGACATTTTCACAATATGAATATATTATCTAATTCAACTCTACCACCAACACCTCTGGCTAAATTTAAAACACCAAATATACATATATTTTATTGGCTTAACCAATTATCCACACATCTGTGGTTTCAACAATTTAACTTTCGGATTAACCGGTTATCCACACATTTGTGGTATCATACATATATTAAGTCTTAAGATGTTCACCAACCGGTACTTCCATCTAAGACAATTGACAGCATCTCTGTCTATCCACCATTGTGGAGTCATATTTAGTTAGTCTTAAGATGTTCACCAACCGGTACTTCCATCTAAGACAATTGACAGCACCTCTGTCTATCCACCATTGTGGAGTCATATTTATTTAGTCTTAAGATGTTCACCAACCGGTACTTCCATCTAAGACAATTGACAGCACCTCTGTCTATCCACCATTGTGGAGTCATATTTATTTAGTCTTAAGATGTTCACCAACCGGTACTTCCATCTAAGACAATTGACAGCACCTCTGTCTATCCACCATTGTGGAGTCATATTTATTTAGTCTAAGATGTTCACCCACCGGTACTTCCATCTAGACAATTGCCAGCACCTCTGGCTATCCACCATTGTGGAGTCATAACAACAAAATGTAAAAATACATTTTTCATAATTAAAAGTCAAGCTGGGTCATTTCTATTCGAATTGACTCTCACAATGTAATAATGTCATATTACCAATCATCAACTATTAATCACAATAGTTTAATCAAAGTTACACTATGGTGTCCACAATCATGTACTTCCACCATAGCTATTTGTCAGCACCTCTGACTAATCACACATTTGTGATATCATAGTCAAACACCGGCTCATCCGGCTATTCTTACGCAATCTATGTTGCATAATTTATTCAATCGTGACATAAACACATTGGAACTTAACATTTATACATTAGAGTCTATTAACTCAATTAGTTCCAATCTAGTTATGCCCATTCATTCAAATCAACCAATATATATACATCAAAATCAAGTAGACTCTTTCTACTACTTATATGTAATGTTACAGTAAGTTGGGTAACTTACCTGGTTCAAGCGGTTGTTCACTTCCTACAACCTCTTTTCCACTTCTGTGGCTTATCCCTTGACTTTCACCGTCAATACCTAGTTGCATATTCACACATATACAACTATACTCAATACATATAACACATATAATCAAGTTCAACGCACTTGACTGGTTTGACTTTCTCAAAGTCAATTTATCACATAATTGACTCTATCTTACTATCTTAAGCAAGTTTTAGTCAATTATCACAATTAATCACATCTCATGCCTCTGTTAGGCAATTTATCAAATAACTGATGTTCATTATATTAGTTACGATCTTTAATCACTTTTATTATTCAATATTTATTTTAAGATCATAACTATTAATAATGTTAACATCAATTCATCATAATCATCGTTTAATCCATGGATCATAATCCATATTTCATTTAAAACCATAATCTACCCATTCCTACTGGTTATCACACCATGATATGGATTTCATAACAACCGGACATCATCCCGGCTTCAAAACGAAGATTTCACCATCAAAACAACAAGTTCTTCGTTTCTAACAATCCCTAGTTATCAACTATGCAATAATCAATGCCCATAAGCATACTAATACATTTAAAACTAGATTTAATCCACAAAATATTGAACCAGTAGGATAAAACAAACCGTTACCTGATCTGACGGATTTCTGCGGTTAAAACAGCGATCAGGACTTGAAAATACAATCCTTGGTGAGATTTATGACTTCTAATGGGTTTATGATGGAGTTAGAATGATCAAAGGTTGTATTTTTACGTCTGTAGGTAGCTTAGGGACGAAGCAGGTGAAGAAATAGCGTTCTGGACGACTTCGGATCACTTAAACCCATTTTAGCCGACATAGTGCCTGGGCGCATAGCCTGGCTCTCGAGGGTTGGGGGTTAGGCTATGCGCCTAGCGTGTTTTTCTTCCAATATTTGATTTAAACTTCGTTTCGCGATTCCGGGAGCATACGAACTCCGTTTTGCGCACGGTTTTCGCCCACGTTCATCATTTTTCACATACTATCAATCCCCAATAATAAAAGTTACTAAATCCTCGTGGATTTCAAGCACGACCAAATGTGCTCTTGCCGTAGATGACGTAATATCACATATTTTTCAAATCACAACAACCACAACCGTTCGATTAACAATTATTCACAATACATTCATTATTAAAAACCGGTTGTTACAAATCTCCCCTCCTTACAAAGGTTTCGTCCCCGAAACCGCTTATACCTTAAAAAGGAAAGGATAATACTTTCTCATTTCATTTTCTGACTTCCCACATGGCGTCAAATCCCCTTATATTATTCCATTGAACCTTCACCTGGTTCAGGGATTTGTTTCTCAACTGGTTGACTTTCCTGTCAATATAGTTATCGGTTGTTCCACATATTTCGTCTTGTCATAAATTTCCAAATCTTCTAGTGGCATGTAAACCGATTCATTAGCCAGACATTTTCTTAGATATAACACATGAAAAGTATCATGTATATCATTCAATTCCTCCGGTAGCTCAATACGATAAGTAACACTACCTATCCGAGCTATAATTCAGAATGGTTTGATAAAACGTGGCTTAACTTCCCTTGCTTTCTAAAACGTATCACACCTTTCCACGGTGAGACTTTTAACAACACAAAATCTCCCACCTGGAATTCAATTGGCCTTCTACGCTTATCAGCGTATGATTTCTGACGGTCTTGAGCCGCCTTCAGATGGGCACGGATCTGATTTATCCGTTCATTGGTAGCTTTCACTACATTTTTATGTGCGAGTTCACGCTGCCCAACTTCTCCCCAACAAACACGAGTTCGACATTTCCTCCCATAAAGCATCTCATATGGAGGCATTCCAATACTGGAATGATAACTGTTATTATACGAGAACTCCGTCAACGGTAGGTAATCATCCCAACTACCGCCAAAGTCAATAATACATGCTCATAACGTATCCTCCAACGTTTGAATGGTCCTTTCACTTTGACCATCAATCTGAGGATGATACGCTGTGCTTATCAACAATCCTAATTCTTCCTGGAAATTTCTCCAGAAATGAGAAGTAAATCAAGTGTCTCGATCAAAATTATTCATCACTGGCACACCATGCCGAGACACCACTTCTCTAATATACATTTCAAGCATAGTTGAACATTTATCCTTAAATAAACATAATCATTATACATGATTCCACATAATCAATCTACAATTGATTATTTGGTTTGACTTTCTTCATTCAAACCAAACCATACACTTAAGTGTATTTCTACATGCATCTTATCTCCCTTTTGAATATTCACGTAAATATTCATCCCATCATATGTATGAATACAATTTATACATACAATAGTTATCCTATTTCTTTACAAATAGGCATAACTCTGACTTTTTAAAGTCAAGCATCATGTATAACGTATTTAACACACCACCACAACCGAATGACTTAACATTCACGTTACTCATTTATTCACCTAGATAGACATTCTTATCTACCATTCCTGCTCAACCATTATCATTTAACACCATACATGTGTGCACACAAAACTCCAATTGTGCATCATATTTTCCAAAAGTCAAACTTAAACAATTTGACTCTTGAAATTAGATGTCTACACTCTTGTAGATCATCTTTGGTTCACACACCTTGTGAATCGAAACACACATAACCAATTTAATGTCTACACTTTTGTAGATCATAACATCCACAGTATGAGGGTTGTTTACACTCTTGTAAATCAACTCGATCATTATCATTAGTTGAATGTTCACATACCCTGTAAATCATTCAACTACAATAACCACACTAACCCTAACCATTTACCTCAACTTCAATTAAAACAACAAATCACATATATGCTACATGCACATACCATTGTAGTGTGGACTCACCCAATCCTATAACTACAAGTTCCACGAAATGGGTAATTTATTATCATGTACATATACATGGTTTACCCCCAATGCCACAAAAATGTGGACTTATATGAAAAACATCAACGCCATTTCATTATGGACTTACATGACAAATATTAATGCCACGCATGCACCAGTGGTCTTACATCAGTTTCACACGGATGTGAAGCGTCACCCATTATCTGTGTCAGTTATTTTAAACATATAACTACACCTTTATTAGTTATGCAATTTATCATAACATTAATCAATTTCAACAAAACTCAGGTTGTTACATTCAATATTTGATTCAATAATCCCAAATACCACCCCATGTGGTTTCATATTCATATACTTCCACACAATGTGGATTATCATCATTTTATAGTGTCAATTATAAATTATCATTTAGTAACACTTTTCAAGCTAAGCATTTAGCACATAACATTCATCTAATACTACAAGACATTTGTCAAATAGTTAAATACCACCACCATGTGGTTTTATATTTTCAACATTTCATGACACACATGGTCAATTTACCATTCAATTTATTACAATTACTACAGGTCAATTTCAAGTAGTTTCAACAAACATAATCACACAACACATAAGCACCAATATGTCTTATGGTTGCATATTAGTGAGTAAGTAATTCACCTATTCACATTAACCATAACTTTGACTTTTAAAAGTCAACATCGTTCAACACATACTCACATATTAACCAATCCACACGCATGTGGAATTTTTTTCCAATGCCTCACTAAGGAGAAATTACATGACAACTCAATGTCATTCCAAGATGGTTTTACACATCTAACACAAGGCCACTCACAAGTAGTCTTACAAACAATTCAACGCCACTCATAAGTGGACTTATATGATAAATCCAATGCCATTCACCAATGATCTTTCATGTTAAACCCAATGCCACCCACCAGTGGTCTTACATGTTAATTCCAATGCTACCCACCAGTGGTCTTACATGTTAAATATACACAAAATGCCATACGTTATGGTCTTAAATTTGCTTTAACACTATTATAAATAATTTCCATTTCAATGTGTCAATTACTATCAACATGTAATGACACTATCACAATTTCTGAAATCATATCATAACATTCACTATACGTATACACATTGTATACTTACAACTCTATATATCCCGCATATAATTATATGCACACATTATATAATTTAATAACATGTTTAAATCATTACATCACAAACTTAAACATGTATGAACACATAAACATAATTATGTGTCCTTTTCCCCATTTTACCCTAAACGGGTCAAATTTCACATTTTTAATTTGTGTATACACACCAAGACATTTTCCATGTTCAAATGGATTAATTTTCCCCAACACATCAAGTGTTATTGCCTACACTCGTGTAGGTCTTTTCACATTAATTTTCCAATTCATTTCTCTTGAATTGGTAACACTATTACCCACAAGTAATAGATACATTAAACTCATAACACCTTACCTGATTTCAATAGTTTAAGTATAAAATGATTTCCCATAAGAGCTTGTTCATATCATGTTTGCACTAGTAAGTTGGCCAGACGTACTAGTTCATTCATTATATGCCCAATTCCTTACTTCCTTCATTACATACTCAAGACATTGATTTCGGTTTCACATAATCAATCAAATCACATTTAACATGTAATGATTCACATTACATTTAACAATTATATTACAGGACATAGATATGCTAACCTCATACATTCGGCATCATGATCGGGTCTTCGAATCAAACGTTATGTTTTCATATCAAGAGCATAAAAGTTTGAGATCAAGTGTTCAAGACGCACTTGATTCACTCAAACCATTGCTCTGATACCAACTCTGTAACACCCAAACTTTACACACGATTACACGTGTCCCATTTTTAGGTCCCAAAATTAAACTTTATCAAAAATCATGTTCGGAAGCGTGAAATTTCATTTTCACAAGTTAAACACACTTAATTTCAATCATTTACATTTATGATTAATAAAAACTGGTGTGTTTAAGTTTAATACTACCACATACTTTACATAACGTTTGGTTCTGCTTCACAACGTGCCCGATCTGATCGCCCAATGCATATCTATCTTGACCTGTAACATCACATATAAGGTCACAATTAGTTCATATGAACTAAGTAAGTAACCCCTCCCAAAATTCCCAAAAACTTATTTAAGCCCATCCACATACATATCATATGGATGTTAATCATTTTTAGATAATAATATATATCATATTCAAACATCAACTTGCACCCAACACATATGGTGCATTTATTTCCCTTAGTGGGACATTTTCACAATATGAATATATTATCTAATTCAACTCTACCACCAACACCTCTGGCTAAATTTAAAACACCAAATATACATATATTTTATTGGCTTAACCAATTATCCACACATCTGTGGTTTCAACAATTTAACTTTCGGATTAACCGGTTATCCACACATTTGTGGTATCATACATATATTAAGTCTTAAGATGTTCACCAACCGGTACTTCCATCTAAGACAATTGACAGCATCTCTGTCTATCCACCATTGTGGAGTCATATTTAGTTAGTCTTAAGATGTTCACCAACCGGTACTTCCATCTAAGACAATTGACAGCACCTCTGTCTATCCACCATTGTGGAGTCATATTTATTTAGTCTTAAGATGTTCACCAACCGGTACTTCCATCTAAGACAATTGACAGCACCTCTGTCTATCCACCATTGTGGAGTCATATTTATTTAGTCTTAAGATGTTCACCAACCGGTACTTCCATCTAAGACAATTGACAGCACCTCTGTCTATCCACCATTGTGGAGTCATATTTATTTAGTCTAAGATGTTCACCCACCGGTACTTCCATCTAGACAATTGCCAGCACCTCTGGCTATCCACCATTGTGGAGTCATAACAACAAAATGTAAAAATACATTTTTCATAATTAAAAGTCAAGCTGGGTCATTTCTATTCGAATTGACTCTCACAATGTAATAATGTCATATTACCAATCATCAACTATTAATCACAATAGTTTAATCAAAGTTACACTATGGTGTCCACAATCATGTACTTCCACCATAGCTATTTGTCAGCACCTCTGACTAATCACACATTTGTGATATCATAGTCAAACACCGGCTCATCCGGCTATTCTTACGCAATCTATGTTGCATAATTTATTCAATCGTGACATAAACACATTGGAACTTAACATTTATACATTAGAGTCTATTAACTCAATTAGTTCCAATCTAGTTATGCCCATTCATTCAAATCAACCAATATATATACATCAAAATCAAGTAGACTCTTTCTACTACTTATATGTAATGTTACAGTAAGTTGGGTAACTTACCTGGTTCAAGCGGTTGTTCACTTCCTACAACCTCTTTTCCACTTCTGTGGCTTATCCCTTGACTTTCACCGTCAATACCTAGTTGCATATTCACACATATACAACTATACTCAATACATATAACACATATAATCAAGTTCAACGCACTTGACTGGTTTGACTTTCTCAAAGTCAATTTATCACATAATTGACTCTATCTTACTATCTTAAGCAAGTTTTAGTCAATTATCACAATTAATCACATCTCATGCCTCTGTTAGGCAATTTATCAAATAACTGATGTTCATTATATTAGTTACGATCTTTAATCACTTTTATTATTCAATATTTATTTTAAGATCATAACTATTAATAATGTTAACATCAATTCATCATAATCATCGTTTAATCCATGGATCATAATCCATATTTCATTTAAAACCATAATCTACCCATTCCTACTGGTTATCACACCATGATATGGATTTCATAACAACCGGACATCATCCCGGCTTCAAAACGAAGATTTCACCATCAAAACAACAAGTTCTTCGTTTCTAACAATCCCTAGTTATCAACTATGCAATAATCAATGCCCATAAGCATACTAATACATTTAAAACTAGATTTAATCCACAAAATATTGAACCAGTAGGATAAAACAAACCGTTACCTCATCTGACGGATTTCTGCGGTTAAAACAGCGATCAGGACTTGAAAATACAATCCTTGGTGAGATTTATGACTTCTAATGGGTTTATGATGGAGTTAGAATGATCAAAGGTTGTATTTTTACGTCTGTAGGTAGCTTAGGGACGAAGCAGGTGAAGAAATAGCGTTCTGGACGACTTCGGATCACTTAAACCCATTTTAGCCGACATAGTGCCTGGGCGCATAGCCTGGCTCTCGAGGGTTGGGGGTTAGGCTATGCGCCTAGCGTGTTTTTCTTCCAATATTTGATTTAAACTTCGTTTCGCGATTCCGGGAGCATACGAACTCCGTTTTGCGCACGGTTTTCGCCCACGTTCATCATTTTTCACATACTATCAATCCCCAATAATAAAAGTTACTAAATCCTCGTGGATTTC
The DNA here is from genome assembly GCA_009363875.1 of Mikania micrantha. NCBI lineage: Eukaryota > Viridiplantae > Streptophyta > Magnoliopsida > Asterales > Asteraceae > Mikania > Mikania micrantha. The sequence continues at coordinate 81,760,765 of CM018691.1, read as the reverse complement.
AAGCACGACCAAATGTGCTCTTGCCGTAGATGACGTAATATCACATATTTTTCAAATCACAACAACCACAACCGTTCGATTAACAATTATTCACAATACATTCATTATTAAAAACCGGTTGTTACAGAAATCCACGTTAATTTGATGATTGTAATTATTACAAGTTGATAGTATATGAGAAATGATGAACGTGGGCGAAAACCGTGCGCGAAACGGAGTTACGGATTGTCCGGAATCGCGAAACGAAGAAAATCATAAAGAAGACTCTTCGCGGTACACGAAGATGTTTCTGAGGTTTCTTCGCGGTACGCGACGAACCCAAAATATCTTAAAACTCCGGATTTCTTCGCGGTACGCGAAAAGCTTGTGAGGCCCTCTTCGCGGTACGCGACGGATGAGGCGGTTTTGAAACACCTTAAGTTGATCAGATTTCTTGCAAAAGAGTTTGTAAACTCTTTCTTTCGAACTTCCAACATCAACAGACGATTGTGAGGCTGCCAAACTCCGATTTGAAGCCGATTAAACCCACGGATCGTACCAGGGAACGTATCTGCAACATCTGATCGTTGTTTTGCGACTGAATATCCGTTCGATTGGGTAACGATTCGTTTTATCCTACTAGTTTAATATTTTGTGAATTAAATCTAGTTTTGATTGTAATACTATGATTATGGGTATTGATTACTGCCTAGTTGATAACTAGGGATTGTTAGAAACGAAGAAATTGTTGTTTTGATGGTGAAATCTTCGTTTTGAAGCCGGGATATTGTCCGGTTGTTATGAAACCCATATCATGGTGTGATAATTAGTAGGATGGGTAAATTGTGGTTTTGAAATATATATGGATTATGATCCATGGATTAAACGATGATTATGTTGAATTGATGTTAAAATTATTAATAGTTATGATCTTAAAAATAAAAATTGAATAATAAAAAAATAATTAAAGATCGTAACTAATATAATGAACATCAATTATTTGATAAATTGCCTGGGGAGGCATGGAATATGAATAATTGTGATAATTGACTTTGAGGAAGTCAAATCAGTCAAGTGTGTTAAACTTGATTGTATGTGCTATACGTGTTGAAACTAGTTGTATATATGTATTTTGCAACTAGGTGGTGGTAGTGGAAGTCAAACCACTAGTCATAGAGCAGGAAAAGAGCCTGCAATTGCTAATCTCTTATCTGATTAAGGTAAGTAATCCCACAACTATGACATCACATAATAAATATTGAAATTGTTGTTGAATAAATGATATAATAAATATGGCATTGGTGATAGGGGAATGTTGAATAATAAAAGTTCAACAACCTATGATAAATCCAATACCTTGGTAAATAATAGTGTGGGAATTCTATGATGGAAGTACTGGTTGGGTGAACATCATAGTAATTTGATTGAATTATATATAACTCCACAATGGTGGATAGACAGAGGTGCTGTCAATTGTCTTAGATGGAAGTACCGGTGGGTGAACATTTTAGACTAAATAAATATGACTCCACAATGGTGGATAGACAGAGGTGCTGTCAATTGTCTTAGATGGAAGTACCAGTTGGTGAACATCTTAAGACTTGAATTATATATGACTCCACAATGGTGGATAGACAGAGGTGCTGTCAATTGTCTTAGATGGAAGTACCGGTTGGTGAACATCTTAAGACTTGAATTATATATGACTCCACAATGGTGGATAGACAGAGGTGCTGTCAATTGTCTTAGATGGAAGTACCGGTTGGTGAACATCTTAGACTTAATAAATATGACTCCACAATGGTGGATAGCCAGAGGTGCTGGCAATTGTCTTAGATGGAAGTACCGGTTGGTGAACATCTTAAGACTTGAATTATATATGACTCCACTATGGTGGATAGACAGAGGTGCTGTCAATTGTCTTAGATGGAAGTACCGGTTGGTGAACATCTTAAGACTTGAATTATTTATGACTCCACAATGGTGGATAGCCAGAGGTGCTGGCATTTGGCTATGGTGGAAGCACAGGAATGTGAACCCCATAGTGTAATATTGATTAAACTATTGTGAGCAATAGTTGATGATTGGTAATGTGATATTTTATATTGTGAGAGTCAATTCAAATAGAAATGACTCAGTTGAATGTTGATTGTGAAAAATGTATTTTTACATTTTATTGTTGAGAAACCATTGGAGTTTACTTACTTAGTTCTTATGAACTAATGGGAATTATTGTGTGATGTTTGTAGGTCAAAAATGACGTACACGGCTGTAAGGATCGAGGTGGAGCAGGAATCGAACAAACAAACCTTGTTGCAAACTTTTAAAATTTTGGTTTAAACTTACTTATGTAAATAAGTATTGTAAAATGTGTGACACGTTTGCGTTTGTGTTAAACTTTGTTTAATATTATTAAATAAAGAGGGTCAGACAAGGTTTTAAAATTGAAAAATTTGCTGGGACCAACTCTGATATTATTATAAAATGTTGAATAGTAACCGGGGGTTACATAACAACCACTGAATCGAAGGTAATCTGACCCTCAAAGTAGCGAAAATGAGGGTTTTTACCCTTTTGTTCTAACCTTTGATCTGACCGGTTCAAAACCCCTCTCTTGCAACCCTAAACACCCGAACATGGTTTGTACATGCACGACTAGCAGGGGCCTGAATGAGTTCGACTGAAACTTGGGATGAACACCCTGTGGGGCTCGACAACCACAGGCTGCCGAATGACGGCCGACCGAAAGGCCAAGGGCCGACTGACCCAGCTCCGGCCGAAGGAGGACTGGGCGACTGAGTCCCGCCTTATGGCAGCTACATTCGGACAAATCCCATTCGATGCTAGTCTCATTCGGTGAACCATATTCGGCCAACCAACTTCCATTCGTCCCTACCCATTCGATCGTCATTTTCATTCGACCAAAGGGCCATTCGCTAGGCAGATCTTCATCCGACCGAATCTAGCCATTTTTAGTCGGCCTAATAGGCTGGTTCGGCTCAGGAGATGTTTCGGCCCAGTCATCCGGCCCATTCCATTTTTTTCAGCCCATAGCACACTTGATTCGGCCCATGAGACTCAATACGACCCGCATTCAATGGGTTGAACCACATGGATTAAATTGTAAACAAACACACTAAAACAACTAATATTGATAATATGCATGAATTTTCTTAAATTACTACAAAGGTGGCGGAATTGGGTGGGATGAATTTAATAAAGCCAAGGACTTCACTTTTAGAATACTAACAATTGAATTCAAGGTGCTAGACAAGTTGAACAAGGGCCATGTCAATTTTCTTACAAGATGTTAAAGAGCTTATAACATTCAATCAATCAAAAACATGAGATTTACACTTATAAACAATAACAGGTTTCTAGATTTCGCAACATCACAGGGTCAAAACAAAATGAAACATAAAACACATAACGGGTTAACTGAATTCAATCTAATTGAATTAGGTATTAGTGTAATCTATAACAAGGGAACCGAGGCCGAATGATGACCGAGACTCCCGAATGTTAGCCAAACTTGTGGCTAACACCTACACACACACAAGAATCTCTACAAACTTATACTTACAAGTTACAAACAACATGAAATCAATACAGGATTGTGAAAACAAACTCAAGTACAAACAAGAGCGCGCGCATTATCGTTTAAGCTAAGTCAACCCCAATCACAACAAGGTGAGTTCATATGCCCCTTTTACTTTAATCTTAACTGATTTTAAACTATCGGGGCTGAGAAACATGCTTTACTTTTATCTATTTAAAAGTCTTGCTTAACATATTGCTATTACATTGATTTTAGATAATACAAATTGCTTATTATCGCTTATCTTTGTATGCATGCTTGTATGATCATGATATGACAGGGATAATCAGATGAACGAAATAATATATCTTATTAGTTCATCAACACATTAGAATAACATAGTTATAAGATCTTATCTTATAACACTTAGTTATTCTTACATAAACAAACATTGGAACAATCACAGGCAAACATATGAATGATATAAAGATACTACGTATCTTTGTAATAACATTCGATACAAGAGTTAAGTAAGTGTATTAGGACAAGTCCTTTAAACACTTAGCTTTACAACTCAACACATATTACAAGAGAACATGGAACAAAGAATGATAATCATGATAATGTAACTTCATGATAACAACATCATTCAATCAAATATTTAACATAATGTAATAAGACAAGTTCTTATTTAACCTTGTTAATAACATGGAGAACATATGACATGGAGAACAATAACACGGATGAACGCAATTACAATTAGTTACTATTGACATGTTGTATTATATCACTTCAATCATGTGCCACTAGTTCAAGTTGATCATGTAAGCCCCTATAATTCGCTGACCAGTTAGTTTGACGTGACTAAACCGACGATAGCATAGTGGTACCATAGGTTTGACAAACCTCTAGCTTGTAGGGCTAGTATGTTGATCGTATTGATTCATTGGCCGGTAACGTATGACCGGTGACAGGGCGACTTCAAGTCAGGTTCTGGAAAGCGACACATGGTGATATTAATCTGCAGTGATAAGTAATTAATCCATCGTTTCTTGTTGACTAGTAGACTGAGTAATTTATATTCTCATGTCATATTGCTAGTAACTGTTTTGATGAGGTCTATGGGTACACAAAGTGGTAGAGGTAAATCGGATGCATTGAAATCTGATTACGTGAGGATTTCAATGGATTCCTTTTAGGCTCTATGCACTATAAGTCAAGAATAAATTACAATTGGTTAACTAACACTCTTAATATTTAAAAGTGAAACAACAGTTAACCCCACAATCATAGAATAATACAAGGAACAGATTTGGTAAATCTAATATCCTTAACATATATAATGGTTATCTAAACTTCGGTTCGATAACTACAATTACATTATCATATTATTCTATACATGATTTCACAGGTGATCAAGAGTGAGATGAACATGTGGATTTGGGAATGGAAATCAATAGTTGTATTGCAAGTAGTGTGGATTTCTAGTAGTGATGTGGTGGGATGTTGGCTAGGGCTTAGTTCCCTTACATATGCCCTATATATAAGCATCACTACTAGGATGATATAATTCTTGTAAATATTAAATTATTGGGAAGCCATTGGGTGAACAAGTGAAACAAATGACATACAAGTAACATTATAAACATTGTGATTGTGAATGTGAATGAATCAAGGTTTTCAACTAACATACTTATGAACTCACCAACCTAGTGTTGACTTTGTTTAAATGCATGTTTTCTCAGGTGATGAACAGGTGTAGCTACATAGATGCATGGACTAAGCTAGTGGACTTTTAGAAGACCTAGCTTATTTTGTGTTGCATGCTTTTGGTGACAAAAACAATGAATCATCTTTTGTATATCTTGTACAGATACAAGATATAGTTACATTGATTCTTTTTGATAGATTTACTTGATTAAATTATGAACCCTACATTGTAATTTAATCTTGTAATTCTATATCATGGATGTGTTAGCATTTCTCATTTATTTATCATGTGCTATGTAAACAATCTGATCATTTGATTATCATTCTAGATATCGCGCCCCGGGAACCTTCCGCCCGACGGGAAAACCCGATCCGTTCCCGCCGGCTCGGGGTGTGACATTTATCCAACAAATTCGAGGTAAAGTCCATGAATTTAGTTCGGTTTTAGGGTTTTAAAACCCTTTGATTCGCCCACCTTGTTAGCCGGTTCTAACCTCTTAAAACCTTAGGGAAACACTACCACAACACCTTAGAATGTTGTAGAAACAAGTGGCCCAACATGGGTTTGCCTTAGCTCTCGATTGTTGATGGCAGAAACTTGAAATCCCGATTGGCCGAATGGCACACACAGGTGGCCGAATGGCCTTAGCCGAATCACAAACCCCATTCGCCGAATGTCTCACGACCGAAGCAGCATTCAGTCGGCCACCCTCCTTCGGCCTGGGCTCATTCGCCCTACCTCCTTTCAGACCAGTCCCTTTGGCCGACCATGTTCATTCTGTCGCCAATACCCATTCGACCATCCAGCTCAGTCGGCCCAAGCCACATTCGGACCATGCATCATTCGGACACCTCTTTCGGCCAAGTCTTATTCGGATGGAATAAGTCCATTCGGCCAAGGCCATGAGCTGTAATAGCAAAAGTCGGTCAAGGGGAGTTAGCATGGTGAACGTGCATGGGACTTTGAAGTGTGGGTATGCATGGTATTCATGCATTTCATGCATGGGTATCTTGTGAAGGTCTATATAGGAGACTAATGGGGTAAACACAAAGGTATTCAAAGAACAATGAAGTATAAGCATGTGGAAATTCCAATGGGAATCGTTCAACATACAAGAATTCATAAATTAGGGTTTTCATCAACAAGGGTTTTCATAAATCATGTAATAACCTATACATAAATGTTATCATCAATTGGGAATAACACATTTGAAATCTATCGAGAAACAAAGACTCTAAGCCTAAGGTGATGGTGTTATTCTCACGAATGACTCCTAACATGAAGACGGGTTATAAGGATCCGTAGCTAACCTAGGTAATTCATTTGAATTGCCTAGGTCAAATTATTTCAAAATGGTGAGCGACAATTTCTTGGAAACCAAAAGTTAGTAAGTGGGCCAAGGTTAACTCAATGGGTTTAACCTAAGCCCATCAAATGTTAATTATCTTTTCATTTAAATTAATTATGTTTGAATAAAGGTTAATGATTTATAAACTTTATTAAATTAAAATAAATGATTTTGACTAAATGTTTAACTTAAAGTGAATAACTTTAGAAATGTTTTAAATTAATAACTTGTAATAATGACTTATGGGATTAGGGTTACTAATGGGTAATAAGTTAAACTAAGTTAGATGAAATCTTAGTAGCACATTAGTAATCTAGGACACTTAGTTGCACATCGAGACCAAACCTTAGACACAACGTATATTATAAATACTTATCGTATCCGAATTCTCTTAAAACAACACATGTGCTAAAGATACATAAGCGACAGTCAAAGAGCGCGTATTATCTTTTCTGATATTCGTTTGCACAACAACACAGGTGAGTTCATTGCCCCTTTTCTAAACATTTTTGTTTTCAAACGCGGGGCTGAGAAGCATGCGTAAATCTTTTAATTAAACTGTTTTAGGTATATGCTTTTACTTATTTTATGCTTTATATATGCTTGTTATACTTTTAGACTTTTGTCTAGAAAATTGTTATGCAGAATGAACTATCAAGTAAATTAATTACTCTTATGAGTAATAACTTAATTCTAAACTCTAACAAACCCTTAGTTCATCGAGTTCAAATTCCAGAATCTAAATTCAAAGTGAAATCAAAAGAACTAAAGCTAAAGATCAAATGCAATGGAATCTAATCCAGTGTGTGATCAGTAACTAAGGATCCTAATCCAGAATCTACAACCAGTGGGAAATCATGGGAATCTAAAGATCAGAATCAAGAGAATCATGGGAATCATTACCGTGTGTGAATCATTGAAATAATGAAATCATTAAGACATAATGAAATCATTAATTGCTTAAGCTAAGGTAGATGTCAGTTGTATGTAAATCAAGACCACGTGTAACACACTGAAAGTCCCGTCAAAGTAGTAGACTCTTGTAGTCAAGCTACATGGGCATAACTTAAAATATCAAATGAAATCATGAGAATCAAGAAGATCATAATCAAAGGATATCCTAAAGTCCCGACGCATACAGTAGACCTTGTGGGTCAAGCTGATATGGGCAAATCATGAAAGTCCCGACGCATACAGGTAGACTCCTTGTGGGTCATGCCTGACATGGGCCACGTGTGAGAGGGTACAACTTGGACAACCACCAGCAACTAAGTCTAACTGATTGAGTCAAATAAAGACCCAATCATCATGTCTTAGTTGTATTTAATTGATTGATTATTCATTTAATCAAACATTTAATATCATATTTCTACAAGTGTTATGGGGTAATCATGAATACATGGTGAACTCAAAAAAATCAAAGATATTTCAATTTGTGGAAATCAAAATCTAAGATAAAGGTGAATGGAGTGAAACGCTTAATTATCATTAACAACAATATGCTAAGCAGTTCGGTATGTGGTGGGACGGTGGCTGGGCGGGCGGGCGGTAAGTTCGACCCTACATATGCCCTATATATAAGCATACTTGATTGGATAACATAGGTGGTTGTTGGTGAGGTTAAGGTTGTCATTTCGGGGAATCAAGGTAAACATTTCCAGGGTAATCAAATACTAAGAATCAATGGTTATCAAATCAAAGGTATGGGATGAAATGCTTAATTATCACCAGGAACAATACATCATGTGGTTTGGTATGTGGTGGGACGGTGGCTGGGCGGGCGGTAAGTTCGACCCTACATATGCCCTATATATAAGCATACTGAACTGGATGGTATAGGTGGTTAATGGTGAGGTTAAGGTTGTCATTCAGGTTTTTCAAACTCATTTTATAAAACTAAATGAACTCACCAACCATGTGTTGACTTGATCTTTTTGTATGACTTCTCAGGTGACGAACATGTCAATTAAGAAGTTATTGCTTTTGGACTAGGACTTCAGATAGAAGACTTAGTATTTTTGGACCTGCATCTTTTGGGAATATCATTATACAACATATTTTGTATATCTTGTGTACATACAAGATAGTAAATTTATGATGTTGATGGTAGATTTACATTGTTAAATTATAAACGATATTGATGTAATTTAACTTTGTAATTCTATTCTATTTAGCATTTCTCATTTATATCAGGTGCAATATAAACAATCTGATCATCACGATTATCACTCACGATATGGCGCCCCGGGAACCTTCCGCTCGACGGGGAATCCGATCCAACCCCGCCGGCTCGGGGTGTGACACTTTTCTTTAACATATGATATGATTCACTATTATCTGTGTGATTTCATGTGATTTCATGTGATTTCATGTGATTTCATGTGATTTCATGTGATTTCAAGTGATTTCATGGGATTTTGCACATATCTTTCTATCACAATATCAAAAAGTCCTCATCTTTCAAACCATATATAGTGAACCCATGTGGGGCCGAACAGGAAACAATGATAGTACTATTGGATGACAACCCATTTTTCGAGAGCTTGCAACTTCCCTTGGTGTAAATGTTTGTTACATGTTTCCAATATCAGCTTAATGTATGTGATAGACATTAAGAATGAGGCACAAAGATACCAACAGGTAGTATCTTCACAACACAGAGCATTCTATCCGATAGGAACTAGATATGGGTCTTATGGTTATCTTTGGCACTGTGTATCAATAACTCTCATATCATATCATATTGTGTGGATCATTCATTACAAACTCACCAGCTTTGTGCTGACTTTTCAAACTTACCAACTTTTGCAGGTAGACAGTGACGACGGGTGAGAATTGCACAATCAGGAACTTGTACTTAAGTAAATAAGTTTGTTTAGTGTTTCTGTTGAGAACAATAACTTGTGATTTGTAATAGTAAAGTTATCCTTGTAATGTATTGTTTTTAAGTTAATCTTGTGTGTTGTGATACCGGATCAAGTAAGTTACACCTCATCTATGAGACATTACCACTATGCTTCCACAATCTTCTCAGATTGATCAGTAATATCATAATCAGGTGATGAGAGGTTGGAGTGTGACAAAAAGACCATTTTAAAACAATTAACACTTAAATTCATATTGAAAAAATTATTTTAAACAAATATTTATAATGTATAACAAACATTTAAGTAAATTATTTATTAAATTAAAAATGAGGATTTTATTTAAGTAAACATTTACTTCAAGCTAGTTTAGAAGAAGTATTTTATTCTAGATATATTCTTTAATATTCAAAACAATTGATATAGCTTTTACACAAAAAAACTTGAAATATCATTTTAAACAATTAAACTCATGGATGGAATGTGCTATGAAATAGGAATTTTATATACTTAAATAAATATTCCACATGTCTCTATTCAAACTTAGACATCTTATCCTAGGACTTACATAGTATGCCATAATTCTATAAAAAACAAAACTTTAACTTTAAACAATACTAAGACTATTATATCATTGAACTCTAGAGTAGGGAACTGTCATTGATCTTATTAACTCTATTTGAGTATTCATACTCCCTCTTTTACTTTTAATAGTTTGAGATGTTACATAGTTTACTCTAAAAACAATATTTACATTTAATCAAAACCATTTGATGCAAAATTTATAGTCTATTCAGTTAGAATCCTTAATATGTGCATGCCTGCTTTGATTGAAATATATGATTCATATTCACGTGTTTATCTATTGCAAACAAGGTTGATATACTATATGTTATGCTAGTATTGAAACTTGTTTGAGAGAATATTATCTATTGCAAACATAGTTGATGTACTAGCTATTATATTAGTACTGAAACTTGTTTGAGAAACTTTTATCTATTGTAAACTTGTGTTTTGCATGTCTTCGTTTAAGAATTGATCAGTCTTGACTAAGTTCTATGTATTACACTAGTTTGAGAGAACTTTATTATTATTGTATTCATCTTATATGCAAAATGACTTATACGTGCTTAGATTCAAATTTTAGATAGTCTAATTGTAATGCATCATTCATTTTTAAAACATTTACTTAAATTGTATGCTATACTCACCAACTATTCATATAGTTGACCCAAAACAAATTTTTACATATATAACAGGTTACGGTGAAGACATATGATATGATTTAGTAGACCTAGTTAAATTCATAAACAATGTTTTAGTATAAAATTGTAAATTTGAATGTTATGTCTATTATAATGTAAGGTTATGGACTCTAATTTAATGAATGTATAAAGTTAATGTATGTTTTCTTTGTGTTGACTATTAATGAACGCTTTAATTATTCAAACACATTGATATCATCATGAGCTAATGAGCAGTTGAAATCGTGCACAACGTATTCCGCCGTCGATCGAGGTGTGACAATTGTGTGATATATAATCAATATTGTGTTTCACATTAAGGTTATTGTGTAACATGTATTCATTGTGTTTTACTTTTTAGCTCATTTCGTGTTATTTTTAATTGTTTTTTTATATATTAATTTTTTTATATATTAATTTTTTTCTTATTTAATTTTTATGTTTATCTTATTAGAAATAAACAATTGTATTATTTCATCATTTCTTAAACTAATTATTCTAGAAAACACATATTTTAAGTTAGTGTGTTATATGTATTTATCATTTGTTTTATGTTTTTAATCGTTTGGTATTATTTTGTCATTGTTTTTTATGCATTAGATAGCTTTGTTGTTTTTTTACCATTATGTTTCTTAAAACTCATCAATTTAAAAATACAGTAAGACACAATGACAAGTAGAAAGACACAATGACAAATAAAAAGACATAATGACGCATGAAAACGTAAGTTTTTTTAAAACTTTAAATATGATAATAATATACTTGTTTTATAGTTAATACCATGTAATACATGATTTTATAAGATAGCATTGTGCATATGTATTTCAACTTTTACACAAAAATAATTACTTTGATATTTGGATCAAATTTATTAATTTTTTTATTCAATTTCAATAAAACTAACTGTATTTTCTCAATTAGCTTCATTCTAAAACTTAACAAACAAAAATTTATCTCGCATAATAATTTACAATTATTAAATCTTAATTAGTAATTCGTATTATTTAAAATAATTTTTTGAATCAGCCCGTGTAATACACGGGTAACTAACCTATTATATAATATAAGAGAAACAAAAGGAAAAACACCAAAGAGAAAACACATGAGGAACTGATTTCATGCATTCATCATCATATACAACATACATATATACATGTAATATGATGAATGAGTTTATTTTAAGAGACGTTATTTTTCTAGCCTCTTATTTTTTTCATTTTTCCCGCCTAATACTATATATGAGTTTATTTAAAGGAACATTATTTTGATAGTTTCTTAAAGTATCTCTTAGTTGTATTGTTTTTTTTTTTTTTTTTCAAATTTAGATGTTTTCTTGTCCACATTTACTTTCACTTTTAATGAAATTAATTTTTTTACAATATTTTCAAGATAGTTTCTTAAACATTTACATTAAATTTAACAAAAAAAATATGTATCATTTTAGTAAGTATTAAAATCACTATATATGTAGTTAGGCTAAAAAATATAAATGACTATTAAATATTCAAATTTATTACAACTAGGTTTATTCTTCCCGCGCGTTGCGGCGGGTTATCACACTACACTCTCGAGAATGGGTATTATATATGATTTGCAGAAGCATAGTTAAATAGCAAAATCAAATCTCTCATCATGAACTCTATACAATTTTTTTAAAAACATAAAATCTTACAAAATCCTCACAAATATGTTACAAAAACAATAAAAAAATTACTTGCAAAATCATTCTTACCGGCAACCAATCGTTTGAATTAAATCAAAAACTCAAATCTCTAATCAAAGTCTCTCAAATTTAATAAAAACTCAAATCTCCAATCAAATATCTCAAATTTACTACATTCATATCTCTTTATTACTTTTCAAAGTTAACTTTTTACTACTTTTCAAAGTTAAAAATATTTCTAATGATCTAAGTCTAAATTTTCAAAAATTTTACTTCATTGATCACACACCTATGTATTAATATTTATTTTACTATGCATCACTATTACTATATATATATATTTAATATTCAATATAATATATATATTTTCACTATTCATTTTCATGAAATTTAATATATATAATAATTTGATACTTTTAACCCTTTTGCTTATAGCTACGATTTATTATATATCTAAAAATTAAAAACTTCAAAAAAAGCGGCATAGGTTGACCAATAATTATATGCTAATTCAAAAAGAAAGAGGCATAGATTGACCAATATTAATGGCCAATTATATGCTAATTCAAAAAGAGAGAGTTACTAAGAAGGTTATTAAGAAGGTTACAAATCCAATAATTATATGCTAATTCGGAGTAGGTTTTTTTTAAGGGCATTTAATCTATACGTGTGAACCACTAATTTCCAGGCCATGTCACCAATTTTTAGTTACCATGACCTCCGTTGAGACCCCACCACCACCCAGGAGGAAACCGCATCGGAAAACCCCCTGACCTCCCAAGGACCCCTATTTCGCCTTGGGAGAGATTTGAATCCGTGACCTCCCACATGAAAGCCAAAGGGGTAACCATTAGGCTAGAAGCCCTTGGTTGCTAATTCGGATTAGTTCGCTAGTTGTTTTCGGTGTATATCTGATGGATTAAATCCAATAATTATATGCTAATTCAAAAAGACAGAGTTACAAAGAAGGTTATTAAATTATTTATAAGGTCAATAATAATATAAGAGTAACATGTCATTTTAGTCCCCATGGTTTGGTAACTTGTGCCATTTTAGTCCAAAAGTTTAAATTTTGCCATTTGGGTCATTATGGTTTCATTTTATTGCCATTTTCGTCCCTATGGTTTGGTAATTTTTGTCATTCTAGTCCAAAAGTTAAATTTAATTGGACTAAAATGACAATAAAATGGAAACCATAATGACCAAAATGACAATAAAATGAAACCATAATGACCAAAATTGCAAAATTTAAAATATTGAAATAAAATGACAAAAATTGTCAAACGATAGAGACTAAAATGACATTTTACTCGTAATATAATAAAAAAGTGATTTATAATTTTTTATTCGTGAGGCAGGTGGATTATGATACCATATAGCGATATACGAACAATAGTTAGATTGAAACTTATAATGATACAAATAAAAATAATTTTGTTCACATAAGAAAATTAAATTTGTAGTTTTATAACTTTCTTAAGACTATCCACAGCGGTCACCCCACTGAAAACCCTTTCCCACTGAAATTTCCTGCCACGTCATCATCCCACTGAAAACCTTAAACCCCCACAGTGGTCACCCCACTAAAAATCCTTCCCACTATTCCACATCAACCAATCAGAAAGCAAGAAGCCAAGCTGGACCAATCAGAAACAAGAATCCTAGCGGGGAGCGGGAGCCGTGCGGCTTCAATCGGCGGGGGCCGCTGGATGGAGGGGCGGTGTTCCCGCTATTGGCCGCCGGAGGGTGCAAGGCCGCGGGAGGGGGCGGGACGACCGCTGCGTGAAGTCTAATTGGGGCCGACATTCCAATAATGACCATTGTCATTTTGTGGAAACAATGTCACTTACACCGATGACCTCAAACAAAATTATTTTTAACTCAATTACAGACAAATATATTCAAGACAAGATTTCAACCGTTATTTCGAATTTTAAGTTTTGAGACATACGTCCGATTCAACTCTAGAAGGAACACACAAACTGCGTAAACCTACTGATTTTATCTCAATAAACATGTCTTTGTCTGGAGTCAAATTCAAAACTTTTATATAAAAGTCAAAAGGATGATTACTAGACTAGAAGCCTTTGGTTGCCTCAAACACATACAAAGGCAAATTTTAGAAACATTAAACACAACTAAATTTATAACATTGTATAAAAGACTCATATACATTAGAAATCAATAAATTTGTTGAGAGCTAAAAAAACTATTATAAATTATATTATTTAAATAACATAAAACTATTTTTTTTGCATTTTAGTTTTAAAATAAAAAAATATGTTTATAACTAGCAATTAAAATTCAATACTCAAAAAAGTGAATTTATGCAAATCACTTACAAGACACACTTTGTACAAGGAAACAAATATTGCCCTCGATACTTTCTTTTAATGTATACTAGGTAAAACCTGTGTAATACACAGGTTAAATAAATAAAACTTAAAATTATTTATTTTAAATAACACATTACATATTTTTCAAAGACATTCTACAATAAAAAATAATAATATGACTTTGATGTAATAATTTTATTTGTTAAATTGAATAAAATTGTTATTATTTAATATAAGAGAAATAAGAAAAATCAAAATCTAACAAAAGATGATTTACAAACAATTACTATGAGAGAGAAACGAGAAAAACCAAATTTTAAGTTGTCTATAATGGTGACATGTGTCTCATCAAAACTTTTATTTATTATATTGTATAAATATGACCGATTCCGCATATTAATGACAAGTATATGTCATGTATTATATCCACGTACGTAAATACTTAAATTTTGATGTATATTAAGAAAATGTTAAATTATAAAATAAGGATAACTAGTAATTTTACCTGCTTGCTGCGCATTATGGTGACGTCAAAACTTACGCAATTTGAATCTTATGTTGTCGAATGAAAACATATTATATTTGTTAAACTCAAATCTGAACAAAATTAATGTTAAAACATACAACAATGGGAAATGTTAATAAAATAATCACGGTAACGCAATATATTTGATCCGACTCATTTACAAGTCATTCTGTTTTTTTCCAAGTCCGGCTATAGTCCATTGGCGGTGAATAAAAGCATGGCGAGGAAAGGAAGATAATTGTTCCCCAAAGTTTACATTAGAATGTTAATCATTACCGACAAGCACATAAAACTAAACAAGTAATAAATTAAAATTTTTAATTTAATAAACAAAAGGGATAAATTTGAAACATTAGAAACAAGTGCATCAAAATTACATTCGAAAAACTTTAGAAATTTGAGAAAATGAAGGTGTTAGCCTTAAAAGCACTGAGAAAGTGATAAAGAACTCAATGAGAAAACTCAAAACTTAAGATAATAGGCGATATTTTCAAAGTTTTTAAAAGGTTTAAAGATAAAATATAAAGTTTGAAAGTTAAGGTGAGTAAACGACTATGAAAAATTCAATCATGGATTTGATTAGTATGAAAATTGTGAAATTCAGAACTTTATAAGATTAAACCAAAATTTAATGAAAGTCCTAATTCAATAAATCTAAGTTTGAATGGATAGCTTGGAATAAATATTATCCCAATATTGAATAATAAATAAAATAGAATACAAAATACTTTTTTATTTCTTTACCAATATTGTTAATTGCATGAATAACCTAGAATATGTTCTGAGAATATTTGTAATTATTCCCTTAAGTTTGTATTAAAATAAAATGTTGAATATTCTATTTATTTCTTATCTTGTATTTAGAAATTCTAAGCATAATATTTGAATAATATTCCATCCATTGGTTTTATAAATAAATGTTTAAAACTATTATTTGTATGTAATATTATAATGTTTGATTAATATTTTGGAATAGTCATAAAATTCATGTTCGAATTATTTTAAAACTTTTAAAAAAATTCACATGATTTATTTGAAATAACTATTTGTTTTAGATTAAGCATTAAAATTATTCTAAGAAAACTTTAATTTGAAAATAAACTTTTAGATTTTATTTTATTTTTCACTTAACTAACTAAATGATTTATTTCAATAAAAATTGAAATTATTTATTTAGAGTAAACATGTAATATGAATATAAATTTTGTTTATAAAACTTGATTCAGAATAATAATTAGTAAATTTGAATATAAAATAATTTTGGTATCTGAAATAAAAAATGAATTGATTTTTAAATGTACAACAACTTATTTTTAACATTTTTAATGTTACACCCCAACCGACAGCGAAATACTTCGGGGCGTGATTTGTCATTGTTCAAAAGCTCATGGTGGTAAAGTTCAACATTTTGTCTTAGATCTATGTCTTCTATGGAATCCCTAATGTTCTGATAATTGATAATGTTTTAGGGTATGTGTTGTGGTAAGTGAAGGAGGCGTGAGGGGGCATGGTCACGCCCCAATGGCGCCCTACCCCATTACAGAGGGGCATGATGGGGGCGTTAGGGGGCAGGCGTGAGGATGGTCAACTCGTGATGGCTTGAAGGAAAAGAAAAAAAAAACATGCTTGTGACCATTGGAAAGAAAAAAGAAAAAAAATTTAAATATGACTGTTGGAATATAAAAAAAAAATTAAACCACTATAAATAAACCACTCATCTTAAACCAACATTCAACTCCATATAATTCTCTCTAAAATAACCATTATTTTTCTATAAAATAACCCAATTTACAATAAAAAAATAAGTTGGGAGGAGGAAATTACGAAATCGTCATCATCCGATTCAGACGAATGAGCGTTCATGTTTCCGTCGTAGCTGATATTTAAGAAAATTCTACACAAGTGTTATGAAGAAAAAAATAAACCGTGATCGTAAAGGTGGTAACAAACGTCTCGTTCAAGATTATTTTAGTGAAAATACAACTTACTATGAAAAGCATTTCAAACGTCGTTTTTGAATGAGCCGCAATTTATTTCTTCAAATCGTTAGCGATGTAGAAGAAAATTTTCTGTTTTTCAACAAAAATCAGATGCAATGGGTGTAGCAGGTTTCACACCAATTTTCTGTTTTTCAAGATTCTTGGGACGAATATTTACGGATGTCGGATAAAATTTCACGAGATAGTCTTTACAACTTTTGTAAAGGTGTTATCGCATTATACGGCTCGCTATATTTGAGAAAACCAGCATGGAACGCCATTGAACAAATCTATGCAATGCATGATGATGTCCACAGGTTTCCCAGCATGCTTGGAAGCATAGATTGCACACACTGGGAGTGGCAAAATTGCCCAACCGCTTTGCGAGGATCTTATCAACGAGGCGATCACCACCATCCTACAATAATGCTTGAAGCGGTGGCCTCTAGTGATCTCTGGATATGGCATGCGTATTTTGGTGTTTCTGGTTCGAATAATGATATAAATGTTTTAGATCAATCCCCGATATTTGACGACATATTAGACGGAGTCGTGCCGGGGGTCTTCATTTTATGCTAAGGAAACCTACTACAAGTATGGGTATTATCTTGCCGATGGTATCTGCCCTGAATATGCTACGTTTGTCAAATAATTTACATGTCCTCGTGAAGACGATGACAAACGAAAATATTTTAAAAAGGCTCAAGAGGCGGCGAGAAAGGATGTCGAACGAGCGTTCGGTGTACTTAAAAAGAAATGGCATATGATAGATAATCTATGTAGGATTTGGCACAAAAGTAAAATTCGAGACGCTATGTATGCTTGCATTATTTTGCATAACATGATTTTAGATGACAAAGGAAAAACTATTTGCCAAAATTACGAAGAGGTCGACCCTCCAGTTGAAGAGGTTACACCGGAAGAAAGAGTTGAAATACAAGCCAAGATCCGAAGCAGAGAGATACATAACATGCTTCAAGATGATTTGGTTGAACATGTCTGGAAAAATCGAAGAGAAAATATGTAGTTTTCTTAAAAAATATTTAAATTTATTTTAATGTTTTTTATTTTATTATGTATTTTAATTTTTTTATCATGTAATTTTTTTAATTTAATTTATAATTAAAAAAATAAAATTCAAATAATAAAATATTGAATAAAAATGGTGATGACGTGAAGTGATGGGGGAGTGAGGATAACATATGAAACGATAATGTGGAGTGATAAGGGGGTGATGTTGTTGATTGATTACCACGCCTACGTGAAGTGATGGAGGGTGATGCATAACACATAGCCTAACTAGGCATAAAATCATAGTTTTGGAAATATTTAATTATTTGTTATAATTAAATATTCTCAATTGTATATAATAAATAAATTGAAATATTTCTAATATTCCATTTATTTATTATAAAAGATCATAAGAATACGAATTTGTGCCCAATAATAATGGTTTAACTGATTATAAAAATAATTATTTATTTTATATAATGGTTTGGTTGTTTAAAAGGATTTTGATTTTCAAAACAATATATAAATCTTTTAAGAAAAAGTATTAACAAAATAATTTTCATTGTTTCGTGTTTTATAATTTTATAAAGTTGTTTTTCAAATAATTTTATAAAGTCAAAAGTTATAAAATTTAAATTTGATTTAAAGATGTTTATAGTTTTGTATTTTCAAATTTTATAAACCATATTGTAAAGTTTTTAAATATTTGTTCAAAAGGTTTGTAATAACTTGATGACAAAAGTTTAAAGTAAAAATTAATAATAATGTGAAATTATTATTATTATTATTATTATTATTATTATTATTATTATTATTATTATTATTATTATTATTATTATTGGCATTTATTAAAGGTCATAATGATTTTTTAAATCATAATTTTGAAATTAAATCTTATTTTAAAAATAATCAAAATTTTGATTTAAACACTTTGTTTATGGTTATAATAATTAAAACAGTTTTGAATTAATGTTAAAATTCATTAAGAAAATGTGTTTATGTTTTAGAAATTTTACTAGATTTTCTGGTTAAAAAAAGGTCATCAAAATGGCCTAAAATGAACAAAACCGGTTTTAGGATTAGTGGGACAGAATCGAACCCGGGTTCCATGGTTCACTACTATAACTGTGACAATCCGACTTTTCGAATTAACCTCGTTAACTGAAAATAACGGAATCACAAACCCAATGAGGTCAAGATAGGCCCAATAAGGCCAAGGAAGGCCCAATAAGGTCAAAGAAGGCCCAATAAGGTCGAGGTAGGCCCAATGAGATCAAGGAAGGCCCAATGAGGCCAAGGTAGGCCCAATGAAGCCCAAGGTAGGCCTAATGGTATTTATGAGGCCCAATTGGGTTAATCTAGCCCAATAATAGTTCAATTGGTCCAATTGGTGACAATTCGATATTCTCGGATTAACTCCGTTAACAAGAATTAGAAGAAATAATCATGATGAGTCAAAAATCAAATTAGAAGGTTTAAGCTTGAACAAAATAGAGTATAATACACTTAGATTATAAGAAATTGACTTATGATTAGATAAATTATCCAATTTTGACTAGAAAAGTCAAAATTCGGCCAAGAAGGTTGGGGGAATTCGAAATTTCGCATCAATAGGCTGTTATAATCGAATTAAACCTGTTATAATCAGTATCTTAATGATTAGTAACGGTTACCAAGTGTTATTAACATCATGAATGATCGAATTTAAGGCCTAATGACAATCAAAAGCCGAAACCGTAGCTTTACTCATCGAATTCTTATAATTAGATCATAATGCGCACAATTGAAACTTCGTGAACCTTATTCGGCACCCTTAGTATCTTTCCCACATAAGAATTCAAGATCAACAGCTCCGGAGTGAAGAATTGGATCGCGAGGGGGCCGAACCTAGGGCTCAAAGTCGTTCTACATCAATTCCATATCAAAACAGGTTAGTAATCGATCCTACATCCTCTAAAACGACCGACTAAACTAATCCATATGGGTATTTTGTGTATAATCATCGAATTGATTGAACCCTAATTCTAGGGTTCATCACGAAAACTATCTTGGGGGATTCTTGCTCGAACAGGTTAATAATCGAATTCAAGCACATGGTTAGTTTCAGAAGATGTTGATTAAGGAAAAATACTTATCAATTTGGTGATTTAACAACGAGTGGTATGGATTCAATAGTTAGGTTTGTTTAACATAAACGAGTTAGGGGTTTTGACTTAAACGAGATCAATAGTCAAAATTAAGATCACAGATAGTTTCGAAATCACCATCTTATTAAAAACCCTATGATTGTGCAGATTAATATTATCGAATTTGATCCAGTCGATCTAATAGTATTAGAACGTGAGTTCGACATGGGTAAACCCAAATGAATCGGGTTACACTAAATGATTTTTGAAATTGAAACCACCTATAGGGTCGACTGGATCTCAGAAACAAAATCCCATGGGTT
Organism: Mikania micrantha; assembly: GCA_009363875.1. NCBI lineage: Eukaryota > Viridiplantae > Streptophyta > Magnoliopsida > Asterales > Asteraceae > Mikania > Mikania micrantha. The sequence continues at coordinate 81,740,117 of CM018691.1, read as the reverse complement.
TAGGTTCGGTCCGGATTCGAATTGGGGTCAATTGGGTGTGATGTAGTTCGGCTAATGTTAAACAAAGGGGATCCGAGCTGTTGAGGGTTAAAAGAATTAATCCGTGGAGTCTGTTGCGAAACCCTAGCGGGCTGGATTGGTAAGATGCGTGTGTTATGTGTGAGAGGTCGCGGGTTCGAACCTGGACTTCACCGGTTTTTGATATAAAACCCAATTTTTGTATTTTAATCACAACTTTCTCGTTTTAACTCCGATTTGAGCCGTTCGAGTTGCGTTGGAACCGTAACGGGAATACGAACTAATTAGAATAATAAAATTTATATTTTAGATCGGAAACGAAATCGCGTATAATTACGGTTATTTAAATAAAATCAGATATGATTTTATTTAAACGATTTCAAAGTCACGCGTAATCACGTATGCACATTTCTAAATAGTCTAACATACGTGTGTTGACACGTATGTGATTCCAAGCACAAAACGACATTCCGAATAACTTTAGGTTATTGTTTAATCACAGATTCTTCGTAGGAGGACTTTCTACACGAATTTAAGTGTGCTTGATCATTCTACAACAAACAAAGGTGCGTACACGGCCCCTTTCTTATTTTAACTGTTTTGGGGGAGAAAACATGTGCAACAAACATTTTTTAGATACATATCACTTGCATGAGTTAGCTGTTTACATTTTGTGACAACATAGCATTTAAAAGTCCTTACACTTCGAACCGTTTGGTTTGCCGTAGCGCAAAGCGTGGTAGTTGGAAATAGATCTATTAGGTTTGACAAACCTCACTTGGTAGATGGGATCTACTCAGGTGTTTGACTGACCAAACACACATTACTATTGTTTGTGCTAGACAATAGTGGCAATGCAAAAACATGCTATAGCATGGCAATCGTCAGCTTCGGTGTCAACCACTTATGTAAATAGTACAAATGACTAGCTATCATGACTATGCATGTGTGATTATGTTATCTGCAAACTTGATATTCAAACTGTTGTTTTGAACATTATGAATGCTTAAACCTGTGTTATGCACCAACCTTTGTGTTGACTTGATTTACATGTTTTCTCAGGACGTTAAGGTGCACAAGAAAGCAGGCATGGACTAGGAGATTGAGTCGCATGCATGACTTTACATTTTAGTTATTTGAATTTGAACATTTGAAACTTTGTATTGTAATTTACATTTTACAACTGTTACTGGTTTTAAAACGCTTCCGCAAATTTTGAAAACTCTGATGTTATGTTTTTAGACCAAAGTATGTTTTGAAATCCATATAGAGGTCTTCGTTATGTCTAATGATCTGAGATCCTGGTTTGTCACGTTCCTAAACGGTATGATTCTGTTAGTTGGAAATTGGGGGTGTGACAATAACACCCTGACCAACGGCGGAATCATCGGGATGCCACGAAGTGCAGATTGTTCAATAGCTCATGGGTAACTAAAGTTATCTTATCACATATCATTTAAACATTTAAATTTGTTACATAAAAATCATGTTCATCATGAATTTGTTTCAGCAAGTGCACAAAAGATGTAGCTAAATTAACTAAATCCTAGCCTTCTGTAGATCCAGTTAATTTAGCTAAGTCCAAGAATCCTATATGATGATATCCCAAAAGATGCAGAGCTATCCTTCTCTACCTACTTCTTCTCATTACCCGAAACATGTAGAAAATAAAGGGTCAACTACAAAAGTAGTTGGTGAGTAATCATAGTTTAACACACCCAAAAATAGTTATCAAAACTTGAGTATACACGAGTGAACCTGTACAGATGAACATTTTCTGTGTAATCACCAACAAGTAGATCAAAACATAAATCAAATTAACTCAACCAAATATAGTATTTCAATAATAATTAAAAAGCATGCAATCACTACGAAGAACCGAAGTCAACTCAATCAACAGCATAGGAGATCACTATGGAGGATCAAAGTCAACTCAACCAACAGTAGACCTTAAGAGTTTATCCTATGTCATCACCACGGAGGACCAAAGTCAACTCAACCAACAGTGGAAGATCATTGTGGAGGACCGAAGTCAACTCAATAAACAGTAGACCTTAAATGATAATCCTATAAGGTTCTGATCAGTACAAGTATAATGTTAACTCATTAATATCATCCAAGTTTCACTGTGTTAAAAGTATAAGGAGTAAATCATACATGTTCCACCCCCGCATTTGAAAATAAAAGAGTAAAAAGGGGTTATAAAAACTCACCTGAGTATACGGGTTATATGAATTCCGAATATGTGTGTGTGTTGCGATCTTACTTGGATCCTAAAACAATATTAACACTTAAGGTTTAAATAGTGTTTTAAGAATATAAATTCTTACGCATAAGTTCATGTATATTAAATTTATGTTTTGAGAAAGCCCCAAGTTTTTTTTAATTAGGTTCATAAGCGTAAGGCTATATATATATATATATATATATATATATATATATTCCAAATTTTCTTTGTCTCAAGTTTAATATGTTCTCAGGAATCCATACCATTGTAAACTCATATGTGCATATATATATGTATGTATGCATATGTATAATGTGTATTTAGTTCTCTTTTTGTATATGAAATCTTCCAGCTTTCCTTTTGTAAAGCTATTGGTTTCTTAATCAAAGGTGAAACATCATTAGTTTGGATAATTTTGACATGTGAAAAGAGTGCTTAGGTGTTGCTTACTTCTTGAGATACAGGATGAACGTGAATAATGATGATGGTGAAAAATGATCCAAGTCTTTGTTCCACTCGTTTTGGAATGACCACCGATGATGATGTTGAAAATTTGTGATGGTGATAACGATAATAACTCAATATCGGGTTGTTCTTATTCACCAGAACAAATGAAGGGGAGGGTTTTCGGTGGTGCTGATAATGAAAACCGATGATGATGAGAGCCGATGTTGATGATCGATGATGATGGTGTTGTTCTAGGTACAATGGTTCAAATGAGAGAATGAAATAAAAAGAAAGAAAGGAAAAGTGTTCTTCTTTCTCTTCTTTGAACGTGTATATATATACACACATCTATATATATGTATATATATTTACCAATTGATACACACATATATAATTCATGATTATTTTAAAGATGTGATGGAAGTTAGTCTGTGAAGAGGTTGATTGGGTATGGGGTGTCATGATTTTGTCCATAGATATTTTAAACATTGCCATCCTCGTTTTCAGTTTACCGAAAATGAAGGGTTCTCGGTCAGAAAATGGGTTCTTGATTTACAAGGAAAGGTTCTCGGTATAACCTTTCCCACGTTTCTCGGTATAAATTTTCCCATGGTTCTCGGTTTTAAATGTGGTTCTCGGCCACCTGGTCCTGTTCTCGGCCGCATGATGTGTTCTCGGTTTCCAATTCCAACCAAGAAACAAAAGAGGTCACATTCTAAAGATGGTGTTCTCGGTTCTATTAAAGGTTTTCGGTCAATGAGTATGTTTCTCGAATGTTTGAAAATAACTTTTATAAAATGAAGTATATTTTTAATAAAACCTTAGGTTATAATCCCTAACTCACATTTTAAGTTTCGTTTTATTATTTTAACTTTTGTATAAGTCTTTATTTTGAATATCTCGTTGAAACACGTAACTTAAGTTTATAGTTATAAAGATCGTAACCTTTATAAGTACAACGCTCATATCATATTCCAACTTGATTTACGATTTATGGAATATCGTTTTAGAGTATTATTCCTATTAATTGTATTCGTGTGAATCGTCACCCATGCGAACACATTATTAGGCTAACATTCTTGAAATAACATTCATGTTTTAAGTTATATTTGTGACCTCACCATCGCGTAATTGTTTTCATTATCGATTTCATTATTGTAATTTAATATGTTTATCAAAAGTAAATCTCCCAATCCTTATCCCCACTAAATCATATCACTGACACATCAATGATATATCGAAATAAGCTTATGTATAGGGCATACGTAGAAATCAGTTGCAACCTATACAACCGCCGTCCCACCACCATTTCGATAAACCATGACCATGTGTCTTTAACTATATTTAGTGACCAAACCATAAACCTTTAACAACTCAAAATAAAACCTCAGATTCTCCTCACCAAATCCTTAACACTGACATACTCATGATAAACCGAAGAAAGCTTATGTATAGGGCATACATAGGAATCAGTCGCAACTAATCCGGCCGCCAGCCCACCACCACTTCGATAGACCATGACTATACCCTTGCCTATATTTGGTTATAGAATCCTACACTACTATCTATACGCTCTAAAAAAGTATATAATGTGTATTCAGTTGCGATAAACACTGCAGGTACATCTAGTTATGTTCCAAACTAAATTTCCCCATGGTTCATGCACATTAATCATATGTTCTCATCAATGTATACCAATTATCATATCTTAATTCAAGACCAAAACATTCAATTATCATAATGTGATCTTTTCAATATAACGTATGTGTGTAATGACAATACCTGAAACACAGTGATGTTACAACCACCCAGAGATCAAACCACTAGGCTACAAGGTATTCACTGAAGAAAATCTCATTCTATTAAATATTATCTAATACTTGAAATAAATCTCCAAATCTATGAACCCTAGAATGTTTGTTCGATCCAATCCGTTAACATATATCAGTAGGGGTTTTCAGTTTTTGAATATGACTCTAAATAATCGAAATTCGATTCGATTTCAATTCGAAAAACATCACGTCGAAATTCGATTCGCATTTTCGTATTCTATTTCGATTTGATTTGATTCATAGTATAATATTTAATTTCGAATCGAATTTCGAATTTCATATTTTTAATTCGATTCGATTCGAAATTTGACTTTGAAATTATTTATATATTTTTATTTTATATACACAAGTAGTTACTATATTTAAAAATTATATTTTTTAGTTAGATGGTTTAGTTTATAAAAACTGAAAGACTATTACACAAATGTCAATTTAAATATAAAATACACATAATTTTAACACTTTTAAATACGCTAAATCTAAACATTCACAATAAAAGCGTAAATCATGAAGCTCGAAAAATTGATCATTTTGGTTATTATTTTGTAATATTTTGATTACTGGTCACTTTATGTTTTTTTTGTATGTTTTCACTGGCATTATATATTGAATTTTTATCATTTTATTAGTTTAAATGATATCTCTAATATAACAACTTAGATGTTGGGTTATTTGATATTTGGATGTTTAAGGTTTTGATTATTTGATATTTTGAATATATAAAAATAGCAAGTATAAACAATTTTATAATTAAATTCAAATCAAACCAATTCGAATTCGGATCGAATTTGAATGCTCTTAAAAAATTCAAAATTCAAAATCATTCGATTCGAAATATTCGAAATTCGATTCGATGAACACCCTACATGGGTGAATATGTCTACCACCAATATTGTCCGCTTTTCCCACTCGGAGCTCACGGTTTTGCCTTCGATTGCTCGGGTGATACTTCTTAGGGAGGTCACCCATCCCTGGATTTCTGCAACCCGAGCACGCTTAACTGTGGATTTTTCATGTACCATATAGCCAGGTAAGCCAAAAATGCGTTGGTGATGTAAGAGGCGAATCGTTACTTATGAGACTGGAATCTCTCATTTTCACGGCTGATGTAGGATTTGCCTAGGATGTTACATACACCCCCTTAGGGACTCATCGTCCTCGATGAGGTTTACCCCACCATACTGTGTGGAACAAGAGTGTCTCTGATACCATACTGTAACATTCGGCCCCGTCTACCACCAATATTGTCCGCTTTGCCCACTCGGAGCTTGTAACATCACTGTATTTCGGGTTGTCCGTACATGTTTAATTGTACTGTTACGACCTGATATGATAATTATTTATGATGATGCATTATTTGATGTTATTATTAATATTGGTATACATATGGAGAACAGATTATTATATGCATAAACCATGAGAAGTTTAGTTGAACACACAACTAAACAGAATCAGAGAGTTTATCGCAGTTGAATTCACAGATTATGGATTTTGGTTTGGAATGGAAAGGAATTAGGAGTTGGTTATTGTTTGGTTACTAAACATAGTCAAGGACACATGGTCGTGGTTTATCGAAATAGCGGTGGGACGGTGGCTGTGGCGGTCGCGACTAACCCCTACATATGCCCTATACATAAGTATATTTCGATTTATCATGGATGTGTCAGTGATATAGTTTAGTGGGCTGTGGATTTGGATTTATAATATATTAAGATAATAGAATAATGAAAACATTATTGGAAACGATTACACGTTGGTGAGGTTACGTACATAATTTAAACGCGAATATCAATTCAGAAATATTAACTTGATGATGTATTCGCGTGGGTGATGATTAACACGAATATAATTATTAGGAATAATATTCTGAAATGATATTCCACAAATCATAAATCGAATTGAAATACGACACGAGCGTCGGATTCGCAAAGGTGACGATCTTTACGAATACGTACGTAAGTAACATGTTACGACGAGATAACGAAATAATCTTAAACGATATTAAAATAAGAAAAAGGAATTAATAATGTTTATTAGGAATCACAATCTAAGACAGATCCGAGCAATTTGTTTTATTTAAATAAATGATTTAACAAAAGTAAACGGAATTATTTTAACAAAATGATTTTGATTAAAAATCTTTTGTTTTTAAACGAAACATAAGCCTTTAAACCTTTTATGTTTTAAAACACGTTTACGAGCAAAAGCGAGCATAGTATAATATTTTACGCGATATAAACGAGACCGAGCACACGGGGATTACACGGGGTATTAAAGAAGAAGATCCCACCTTCTTCTTCATTTTCCACCATTTCTTTCTCTCTCTAGAATTGAAACCCGTCACCTCTCTCTCTCTCTCTAACTTCTCTCTACCATAACTTCTTCGTTTCTCAACGGATTCAAGAGATCTTGGTGCCAAAACGTTCGTGAGACCGAGTAGAACAAGAACCCACGAAGAAACTCGTCATTTAGTCAACATTCGAGGTAAACCCGAGGCTTTTACTTTTCGGTTTTGGTTAAAAACCCTATTTGAACATGGTTATCATCTTTTTAACACAATTTTTAAGTTTTATATGTCTTAATCGGGCTAGTAGTGAACATAGTGAGACCATGAACGAACCTGCAAATCTTAGAACATGATGATGATGAACAGTAGGTCGAGAAACAGAATGCAGGTGTAACAACCGGTTTCTTATAATGAAATGTATTTGAAATAATCGTTAATTGAACGATTGAGATTGTTGTGATTTGAAAATGTGTGAGAATTACGTCATCAATGGCAAGGGCACATGTGATCGTTTTAGAAATCCACGTTAATTTGATGATTGTAATTATTACAAGTTGATAGTATATGAGAAATGATGAACGTGGGCGAAAACCGTGCGCGAAACGGAGTTACGGATTGTCCGGAATCGCGAAACGAAAAAAATCATAAAGAAGACTCTTCGCGGTACGCGAAGATGTTTCTGAGGTTTCTTCGCGGTACGCGACGAACCCAAAATATCTTAAAACTCCGGATTTCTTCGCGGTACGCGAAGAGCTTGTGAGGCCCTCTTCGCGGTACGCGACGGATGAGGCGGTTTTGAAACACCTTAAGTTGATCAGATTTCTTGCAAAAGAGTTTGTAAACTCTTTCTTTCGAACTTCCAACATCAACAGACGATTGTGAGGCTGCCAAACTCCGATTTGAAGCCGATTAAACCCACGGATCGTACCAGGGAACGTATCTGCAACATCTGATCGTTGTTTTGCGACTGAATATCCGTTCGATTGGGTAACGATTCGTTTTATCCTACTAGTTTAATATTTTGTGAATTAAATCTAGTTTTGATTGTAATACTATGATTATGGGTATTGATTACTGCCTAGTTGATAACTAGGGATTGTTAGAAACGAAGAAATTGTTGTTTTGACGGTAAAATCTTCGTTTTGAAGCCGGGATAATGTCCGGTTGTTATGAAACCCATATCATGGTATGATAACTAGCAGGATGGGTTGAATATGATTTTAAATAAATTATGGATTATAATCCATAGATTAAATGATGATTTTGATGAATTGATGTTACCATTATCAATAGTTATGATCTTAAAAATAAAAATTGAATAATAAAAAAATAATTAAAGATCGTAACTAATATAATGAACATCAATTATTTGATAAATTGCCTGGGGAGGCATGGAATATGAATAATTGTGATAATTGACTTTGAGGAAGTCAAATCAGTCAAGTGTGTTAAACTTGATTGTATGTGCTATACGTGTTGAAACTAGTTGTATATATGTATTTTGCAACTAGGTGGTGGTAGTGGAAGTCAAACCACTAGTCATAGAGCAGGAAAAGAGCCTGCAATTGCTAATCTCTTATCTGATTAAGGTAAGTAATTCCACAACTATGACATCACATAATAAATATTGAAATTGTTGTTGAATAAATTATATAATAAATATGGCATTGGTGATAGGGGAATGTTGAATAATAAAAGTTCAACAACCTATGATAAATCCAATACCTTGGTAAATAATAGTGTGGGATTTCTATGATGGAAGTACCGGTTGGGTGAACATCATAGTAATTTGATTAAATTATATATGACTCCACAATGGTGGATAGACAGAGGTGCTGTCAATTGTCTTAGATGGAAGTACCGGTGGGTGAACATCTTAAGACTAAATAAATATGACTCCACAATGGTGGATAGACAGAGGTGCTGTCAATTGTCTTAGATGGAAGTACCGGTGGGTGAACATCTTAAGACTAAATAAATATGACTCCACAATGGTGGATAGACAGAGGTGCTGTCAATTGTCTTAGATGGAAGTACCGGTGGGTGAACATCTTAAGACTAAATAAATATGACTCCACAATGGTGGATAGACAGAGGTGCTGTCAATTGTCTTAGATGGAAGTACCGGTTGGTGAACATCTTAAGACTCGAATTATATATGACTCCACAATGGTGGATAGACAGAGGTGCTGTCAATTGTCTTAGATGGAAGTACCGGTTGGTGAACATCTTAAGACTTGAATTATATATGACTCCACAATGGTGGATAGACAAAGGTGCTGTCAGTTGTCTTAGATGGAAGTACCGGTTGGTGAACATCTTAAGACTTGAATTATTTATGACTCCACAATGGTGGATAGCCAGAGGTGCTGGCAATTGGCTATGGTGAAAGCACAGGAATGTGAACCCCATAGTATAATATTGATTAAACTATTGTGAGTAATAGTTGATGATTGGTAATGGGATATTTTATATTGTGAGAGTCAATTCGAATAGAAATGACTCAGTTTAAATATTGATTGTGAAAAATGTATTTTACATTTTGTTGTTGAGAAACCATTGGGGTTTACTTACTTAGTTCTTATGAACTAATGGGAATTATTGTGTGATGTTTGTAGGTCAAAAATAACGTACACGGCTGTAAGGATCGAGGTGGACTGGAAATCGAACAGATAAACCTTGTTGCAAACGTTTTAAATTTTGGTTTAAACTTACTTATGTAAATAAGTATTGTAAAATGTGTGACACGTTTGCGTTTGTGTTAAACTTTGTTTAATATTATTAAATAAAGAGGGTCAGACAAGGTTTTAAAATTGAAAAATTTGCTGGGACCAACTCTGATATTATTATAAAATGTTGAATAGTAACCGGGGGTTACAAAGCTGGTATCAGAGCATTGGTTTGAGGGATTCAAGTGTTGGAAACACACTTGGACTCAAATCTTATGCTCTTGATATGTGATGAAACGTTCGATTCCAGCCTCGATCATTAAGCCGGAGGTATGAGGTCAGTATTTATGTATTGAATTGTATATGTACACATTGTTGTGTGTATGAATTGTGTGAACCGAACTTCTCAATTATGAAATGAAATGATGAAGTTAAGGGCACGAGTGTGTGATAAACATGTTATTATGCCTGGCCAGTATAATGAAATGTTTATGACATAACCGTTCCTTAATTAAGTCAGATTGTATCATGATTTTGAATATTAGGTAAGGTGATTATGTACTATATAAGTACAAGATTGTTAAATATTGTGAATACATGATATTGATTGTTTAATTATATGATTTCAGCCACGAATGGCTGACGAACTTACCTCTGGTGTAAATAGCAATGAGAAGTTGGAACTCACTGAAATTCAAATAATGGTGAAGGAAGAGGTGGCAAAGGCTTTTGAAGCTGCTTTGCCCACATATATTGATGAAATTAAGTCTTCCTTAAAAGAGTTCCTTCATCAAGAGTTGTCTGAATTTGAAACTGGAGTGGAGATGAAACAATCTTCTAAGACAACTACTTTTAAAGAATTTATGGCTTGTAAGCCAGCTGAGTTTAAAGGGGAGGTAGATCCCTTGATTAGCCAGCGTTGGATATCTGATATTGAAAGTACGTTTGAAACTAGTCATTGTGACCCGTCTGATGAGGTCATGTTTGCTGGAAATCAGTTGAAAGATCGTGCCAAAGATTGGTGGGAATTGTTGAGGAAGGAAAAAGGCAGAGATGGAATAAAAGGGCTGACGTGGGCCCAGTTTAAGGAACTTTTCTTGAAACGGTTTTGTCCTCAAGCCGCTATTGATCGTATTACTGAGGAGTTTCTGCATCTACAGCAGAAAGAGGAAAGTATTGATACCATTACTGCCATTTTCTTCGATAAAGCTAAATTTTGTCCGGATCTTCTTCAGACTGAAAGGATGTGGATAAACCGGTATCACACTATGTTGAACACAAAGTACCGGGAGTTTCTCACGCCTTCTAAGTGTGAGACGCTTAATGAGTTGATAAATTGTGCCCGGGAACGAGAATTGGAGTTGAAACGGCAGGAAGATCGGGGAGATAAACGAAAGGCTGAAACAGAAACAGGTTCGTCTAAAAAGGCAAAGTTTGCTAAATTGTTTAAAAAGCCTGTTTTTAGTAAACCTTGTCCCAATTGTGGGAGGATGCACGCGGGGGAATGTCGTGTTAGGCCTGTTGTCTGTTATAAATGTGGGAAGCCAGGACATTTGGCAACCCAGTGCATGAGCTCTCCTAGTCTGTGCTATCATTGTTATAAGCCAGGTCATAGGAGGAGTGAGTGCCCTGAACTTAAGAGGGCAGCACCGATTAATGATGATAACCGATCGTTTAAATCTCAAGGCTCGGGAAAGAAACCGGAAGCACCCAAACCAAAAGGGAGAGCTTTCCAGATATCAGCAGAGGAGGCTAAAGTCACATCTGATGTGGTGACAGGTACCTTCTTTGTTAATTCAATACCTGCTTATGTGTTATTTGATTCTGGAGCCAATCAATCTTTTGTGTCTATAAAATTTGTGCATCATCCATCTTTTGTCTTAGAAAAGTTGCCTGTACCGTTAGAAGTAGAGGTTGCTGATTCTAAGAGTTTTCGTGTGTTTGATATTTATCGAAACTGTAAGCTTACGATCAATAACGAGGATTATGTTGTTGATTTAATACCCATGGTATTGGGGGAGTTTGATGTTGTTATTGGAATGGATTGGCTATCTTCTTATAAAGCCAATATACTTTGCAATCGCAAAGTTATACAATTGATAACCCCTAGTGGTTATGAATTATCCATTCAAGGAGAAAAACGTGGAGGGGTTGTTTTGTGCTCTTTGGTCAAAGCCATGAAGTATATGAATCATGGGGGCCAATCTTTCTTAGCTTATGTTATTGATGCTGAGAAAACAGTAAAGTGTTTGGAGGATGTCCCGATTGTTAGGGATTTTCCTGATGTCTTTCCGGATGATTTACCGGGAATCCCCTCTGATAGAGATGTTGAATTTAGAATCGATCTTATTCCAGGGGCCAAGCCTATAGCAAAAGCTCCTTATCGTTTAGCACCGTCTGAGTTGCAAGAGTTGATGACTCAATTGCAGGATCTTCTCGATAAAGGTTTTATTCGTCCAAGCATCTCGCCTTGGGGTGCTCCAGTTCTTTTTGTTAAAAAGAAGGACGGAAGTTTTCGCATGTGTATTGATTATCGAGAGCTTAATAAAGTGACGGTGAAAAACAAATATCCTTTGCCTCAGATCGATGATCTTTTTGATCAGTTACAAGGGGCTTCTTGGTTCTCTAAAATTGATCTTAGGTCGGGTTATCACCAAATTAAAGTTAGGGAAGAAGATATTCCTAAAACAGCGTTTCGAACCCGATATGGTCATTACGAATTTCTTGTCATGTCTTTTGGGCTGACTAATGCACCGGCTGCATTTATGGACTTGATGAATCGGGTATGTCGTCCCATGTTGGATCGATCTGTTATCGTTTTTATTGATGATATTCTTGTTTATTCCAAAAATGAAGGTGATCACGCTTGCCACTTACGAGAGGTACTTGAAACTCTCCGTAGAGAGAAGTTATATGCCAAATTTTCTAAATGCGCCTTTTGGTTGCATGAAGTCCAATTTCTTGGACATGTGATAAATGCAGATAGCATTCTTGTTGATCCTTCTAAAATTCAAGCAGTGGCCAATTGGAGTCTACCCAAAAATCCAACTGATGTCAGAAGTTTTCTTGGCTTAGCTGGTTATTATCGTAGATTCATTCAAGACTTTGCCAAGATTGCTTCATCTCTAACCAAACTTACAAGAAAGAATGTTAAGTTTGTGTGGGGTGATGACCAAGAGAAAGCATTCCAAGAGTTAAAGTCAAAATTAACTCAGGCACCGGTATTAACGTTACCAGATGGCCCTGATGATTTTGTGATATATTCTGATGCTTCTTATCTTGGTCTGGGTTGTGTTCTTATGCAACGAGGCAAAGTGATTGCTTATGCCTCAAGGCAATTAAAAACCCATGAAATTAATTATCCTATTCATGATTTAGAACTTGCAGCAGTCGTATTTGCCTTAAAAATCTGGAGGCATTATTTGTACGGTGTAAAGTGTACCATTTACACTGATCATAAGAGCTTGAAATATTTCTTCACTCAGAAGGAATTGAATATGAGGCAAAGACGATGGCTGGAATTACTCAAGGACTATGATTGTGAAATCCTTTATCATCCTGGTAAAGCGAATGTGGTGGCGGATGCCTTGAGTAGAAAAGAAGAGTGTGAACCAATCAAAGTGAAAGCTATGCAGCTTGTGATTACTTCAGGGCTAATTGAGCAGATCAAGGAAGCCCAGACTGAAGCCTTAAAGGAAGAAAATTGGAAACGTGACAGGATTAAAGGGCAAGCTCATAATCTTGATGAAGACAGTCGTGGGTTAAAGACTAGGTGGGGTCGAGTGTGGATACCTCCCACTTGTCCACTTAAATCTGCATTGTTGGAAGAAGCGCACAAATCGAAGTACTCAATTCATCCTGGGGCTACTAAAATGTATCGTGACCTTCGGGTAAACTATTGGTGGCCAGGTATGAAACGAGATATTGTTAAACATGTAGCGAAATGTTTGACTTGTATGCAGGTAAAAGCAGAGCACCAGAAACCTTATGGTAAGTTACAACCATTAGAAATTCCAATGTGGAAATGGGAACATATCACAATGGACTTAATTACTAAACTTCCTAAAACAAGGAAGGGATGTGATACGATTTGGGTCATTGTGGATAGGTTGACTAAGAGTGCTCATTTCTTGCCCATTCGTGAGACCTATTCTTCTGATAAAATGGCAGAGATATATGTACGAGAAATTGTGTCTCGTCATGGTGTGCCTGTAACCATTATCTCTGATCGGGATACTCGATTTACTTCTCGATTTTGGAGAAATTTTCAGGAAGAATTAGGAACAAAACTGTTGATAAGCACGGCGTATCATCCTCAGACTGATGGACAAAGTGAAAGAACCATTCAGACCTTGGAGGATATGTTACGAGCGTGCATTATTGATTTTGGAGGTAGTTGGGATGATTACCTACCTTTGGCAGAGTTCTCGTATAATAATAGTTATCATTCCAGTATTGGAATGCCTCCTTATGAGATGCTTTATGGGAGGAAATGTCGAACTCCCGTCTGTTGGGGAGAAGTTGGGCAACGTGAACTTGCGCATAAAAATGTTGTTAAAGCTACCAATGAACGGATAGATCAGATCCGTGCCCATTTGAAGGCGGCTCAAGACCGTCAGAAATCATACGCTGATAAGCGTAGAAGGCCCATTGAATTCCAGGTAGGAGATTTTGTATTGTTAAAAGTCTCACCGTGGAAAGGTGTTATACGTTTTCGTAAGCGAGGAAAGTTAAGTCCACGTTTTATTGGACCATTTAAAATCATAGCTCGTATTGGTGAAGTTGCTTATCGCCTAGAGCTACCAGAGGAGTTAAGTGGAATTCATAATACGTTCCACGTTTCTTACTTACGAAAATGTTTAGCAGATGAATCTGCGTACGTACCACTGGAAGACATTGAAATTGATGAGAGGTTAAATTATGTGGAAAGGCCAGTGGCAATACTTGACCGAAAGGTCAAGCAACTTAGAAATAAATCACTGAGTCAGGTGAAGGTTCAGTGGAAAAATAGAACCGGTTCTGAAGTTACGTGGGAGTCAGAAAATGAAATGAGAAAGTATTATCCTTTCCTTTTTGATGTTTAATCGGTTTCGGGGACGAAACCTTTGTAAGGAGGGGAGATTTGTAACAACCGGTTTCTTATAATGAAATGTATTTGAAATAATCGTTAATTGAACGATTGAGATTGTTGTGATTTGAAAATGTGTGAGAATTACGTCATCAATGGCAAGGGCACATGTGATCGTTTTAGAAATCCACGTTAATTTGATGATTGTAATTATTACAAGTTGATAGTATATGAGAAATGATGAACGTGGGCGAAAACCGTGCGCGAAACGGAGTTACGGATTGTCCGGAATCGCGAAACGAAGAAAATCATAAAGAAGACTCTTCGCGGTACGCGAAGATGTTTCTGAGGTTTCTTCGCGGTACGCGACGAACCCAAAATATCTTAAAACTCCGGATTTCTTCGCGGTACGCGAAGAGCTTGTGAGGCCCTCTTCGCGGTACGCGACGGATGAGGCGGTTTTGAAACACCTTAAGTTGATCAGATTTCTTGCAAAAGAGTTTGTAAACTCTTTCTTTCGAACTTCCAACATCAACAGACGATTGTGAGGCTGCCAAACTCCGATTTGAAGCCGATTAAACCCACGGATCGTACCAGGGAACGTATCTGCAACATCTGATCGTTGTTTTGCGACTGAATATCCGTTCGATTGGGTAACGATTCGTTTTATCCTACTAGTTTAATATTTTGTGAATTAAATCTAGTTTTGATTGTAATACTATGATTATGGGTATTGATTACTGCCTAGTTGATAACTAGGGATTGTTAGAAACGAAGAAATTGTTGTTTTGACGGTAAAATCTTCGTTTTGAAGCCGGGATAATGTCCGGTTGTTATGAAACCCATATCATGGTATGATAACTAGCAGGATGGGTTGAATATGATTTTAAATAAATTATGGATTATAATCCATAGATTAAATGATGATTTTGATGAATTGATGTTACCATTATCAATAGTTATGATCTTAAAAATAAAAATTGAATAATAAAAAAATAATTAAAGATCGTAACTAATATAATGAACATCAATTATTTGATAAATTGCCTGGGGAGGCATGGAATATGAATAATTGTGATAATTGACTTTGAGGAAGTCAAATCAGTCAAGTGTGTTAAACTTGATTGTATGTGCTATACGTGTTGAAACTAGTTGTATATATGTATTTTGCAACTAGGTGGTGGTAGTGGAAGTCAAACCACTAGTCATAGAGCAGGAAAAGAGCCTGCAATTGCTAATCTCTTATCTGATTAAGGTAAGTAATTCCACAACTATGACATCACATAATAAATATTGAAATTGTTGTTGAATAAATTATATAATAAATATGGCATTGGTGATAGGGGAATGTTGAATAATAAAAGTTCAACAACCTATGATAAATCCAATACCTTGGTAAATAATAGTGTGGGATTTCTATGATGGAAGTACCGGTTGGGTGAACATCATAGTAATTTGATTAAATTATATATGACTCCACAATGGTGGATAGACAGAGGTGCTGTCAATTGTCTTAGATGGAAGTACCGGTGGGTGAACATCTTAAGACTAAATAAATATGACTCCACAATGGTGGATAGACAGAGGTGCTGTCAATTGTCTTAGATGGAAGTACCGGTGGGTGAACATCTTAAGACTAAATAAATATGACTCCACAATGGTGGATAGACAGAGGTGCTGTCAATTGTCTTAGATGGAAGTACCGGTGGGTGAACATCTTAAGACTAAATAAATATGACTCCACAATGGTGGATAGACAGAGGTGCTGTCAATTGTCTTAGATGGAAGTACCGGTTGGTGAACATCTTAAGACTTGAATTATATATGACTCCACAATGGTGGATAGACAGAGGTGCTGTCAATTGTCTTAGATGGAAGTACCGGTTGGTGAACATCTTAAGACTTGAATTATATATGACTCCACAATGGTGGATAGACAGAGGTGCTGTCAATTGTCTTAGATGGAAGTACCGGTTGGTGAACATCTTAAGACTTGAATTATTTATGACTCCACAATGGTGGATAGCCAGAGGTGCTGGCAATTGGCTATGGTGAAAGCACAGGAATGTGAACCCCATAGTATAATATTGATTAAACTATTGTGAGTAATAGTTGATGATTGGTAATGGGATATTTTATATTGTGAGAGTCAATTCGAATAGAAATGACTCAGTTTAAATATTGATTGTGAAAAATGTATTTTACATTTTGTTGTTGAGAAACCATTGGGGTTTACTTACTTAGTTCTTATGAACTAATGGGAATTATTGTGTGATGTTTGTAGGTCAAAAATAACGTACACGGCTGTAAGGATCGAGGTGGACTGGAAATCGAACAGATAAACCTTGTTGCAAACGTTTTAAATTTTGGTTTAAACTTACTTATGTAAATAAGTATTGTAAAATGTGTGACACGTTTGCGTTTGTGTTAAACTTTGTTTAATATTATTAAATAAAGAGGGTCAGACAAGGTTTTAAAATTGAAAAATTTGCTGGGACCAACTCTGATATTATTATAAAATGTTGAATAGTAACCGGGGGTTACAGCAGGTGGCCGAACCTTTTTCTGTCGGCCGAACCTTTTTCTGTCGGCCGAACCGGTTGCCAGCCGAAGCTGCTAGTTGGGGCTGAACCTTCTTCCCCCCTCTCTAGCCACGAACCTTCGGCAACCCCACGAACCCTAGTGAGCCGAACCTCCTTGGCCAGCAAACCTTTGGGCGAACCTTTATTCTGGACGAACCTTCCTCAGCCGCGAACCTTCCTTGTTCCAACGAACCTAGCAAGAGACGAACCTTGGCCATGAGGGGCGAACCCTTGTCCACGAACCGGGGAACATCCTGGCCGAGACCCTTTGGGATGAAGCTATAACCAGCGAACCTAGGGGCTACGAACCCTAGGCTAGCGAACCTTGCATGGCTTATCTAGGATGGTGACCGAACCTCCATGGGTCACGAACCTTTAAGGATGGTTGGCAATCAGCGAACCTTTGCCATGCATAGATTAATGGCCGAACCTGCCCTTGACCGAACCTAGTTGATGGAATCGTGGGCTTGGCCGAACCTTAGGTTATTTAACCCTTAAGCAAGCAGCGAACCTTTGGGCTTTTAAACCTAAGTTTTATTGAATTAAGGTTAAACAAAAAAAATAAAGGATTTGAGAAGCAATAAACACTTATGCATGCATGCAAAGTACTACGTTATGACCTTTTCTTAATAAATATAAGCTTAAACCTTGAGATTTTATATGATGAATATTTATAAGGATTTAATTAAGTTTGATCTCTTAAGCTTAGATTGAAATTTCATTAATTTAAATTTATCATGACAGCTTAATAAAAAGTGCATGCAAAGGTGGGTATAGATATATGCTTGACAAGGGTTAACATCCTTGAATGTATATATATATAGTTTATAATGAGGAATTTAGTTGATCATAAAGGTATGTATTGATATGTATATGACTTAGGTCATTACTTTGGAGTATACATATATATGGGAACACATATATTACACCACAATTAGTTATTATCATAGAATGATTTAAAACTATCAAATTTGAATTACAATCTAAAGATGATTATGCTAAAATATTGAGTAATTAGTTTAACTTCGATGAAATAAATTAAGTGAATGAGACACTTAAGAATTTAAAGTAAATACTCATGGTCACTTAATCGAGACGAAACACATATTCTTATGAATATGAAACACACGATAATTACAGGTTGTTGAGTTGTTTTTGATTTCTCTTACGCGAGCGCGCATATTACAAGAACACTGATTCTATGTACTCAGGTGAGTTCTTATAACCTCCTTTTAAAACCATTTTGTTTTTAAACTCAGAGGTGGAACATCAATTTAAATATTATTTTGATAACACATGGGTGACACATGATTATTAATATGATATTCATATTAATGGATTATTATTGATTATGGATTGAGATGGATTATTACTTATCCGTGAGTCATTGTTGGTTGAGTTGACTTAGGTCCTCCGCAATGATTGAGTTACTGTTGGTGAGTTGACTAACGTCCTCCTCAGTAATTCCACTGTTGGTGGAGTTGACTACGGTCGTCCGCAGTGCACAAAGACACTTATAGGAATATCGTTGGTTGAGTTGACCGCGGTCCTCCATGATGATTCCGCCGTTGATTGAGTTGACTGAGGTCCTCCGCAGTAACTTATGTTGATATGATTATGATGATTGATGCTTATTGAATTGATGTGATTGGTTGAAAATATGTGGATAATTATTTGTTATTATTGTGTATGTGATTACTTGGATTGTTTGAATGTTGTGTTTGTTGGATTTTGGCAGAGTTGGATTATTTCGCAGGTGCACATGTGGATTTTCTCGGGGAAATTATGAACTTTTATAAACCCATTTATAAACTCTCATAAACATTTTATAAACGTTTTTGATACATAAAAACTTATGATTTCTCACCAACTATTTTGTAGTTGACACTTGATTTTCTACATGTTTCAGGAAATGAAGAGAAGTAGGTAGAGCAGGATAGCTCTACACCTTTTGGGAACATCATCACTTAGGTTCTTGGACTTAGCTAAAATAACTGAAATTTTGAAGGCTAGAATTTAGTTAGTTAGCTAAATCTTTTGTGTATTTGATGTAACTAGCTCATGATGAACATGATTTTTGATGTAATTAATTTGGTTGATTAATTGATATGTGATGATTTAATTAGATGCCCACGAGCTTATGAACAATCTACACATCCCTCGTGGCATCCCGACGTTTCCGCCATCGGTTGGGGTGTTACAGATTGGTATCATAGCCTGGGTTATTGGGAATTTGGTTACTAGAAATGGTTGACCTAGACTATAACCGTAGGATACCCTAGTATGAATTATTTCATACACTAGTTAGTATATTTAGGATCTCATGCTTATGTGTTTATTACATGTTAACTGAACTCCTATTATACATTTGATTCACATATGTTACTTACTGATTTAAATGCTTACTTGTGCCCTAATGATTCGATAAGGACATGCACGTGGTGTATCGTAAAGGTGGTGGGACGTTGGCTGGGGCAGTTGCGACTGACCCCTACATATGCCCTATACATATACCATTTACGGTACATTAGGTGGATGTCAGTATTGAAGAATAACGGAACTACCCGTTTGGGAAATTAATTGCTTAGGAAATTAACTGCTTAGGAATTTATTTGCTCTAGGAATTATTTGTTTGATCTTTGATCACCAGACAAGGACACACTTATGGTATACTACAAAGGTGGTGGGACGGTGGCTGGGGAAGTTGCGACTGACCCCTACATATGCCCTATGCATATACCGTTTGTAGTATATTGGGGTCTGTCAGAGTCAGGAACTTAGGATATTATTAGGAAGTGCTGGGAAAGTTGTTGATGAAATGTTGGTTAAATTTGGTTTGGATTGATGCTATGGATAATCATATTTGATGGACACACATATTCATATAAAAATACACTTATTGGACACGTGGGGTGAATAGGATCAATGAATTATACGAACACTTAACGATAAAATAGACATTTGGCGCTGAGATGGACACGATAAACGATATGGACACACTTAGTGACGAACTGAATACTTGAGTACTGAGATGGACACTTGGTGATAACATGAATGCATAGTGGGAATACTAACACTTAGTGATGGTATGAACACTTGATGAGAATGAATTTTAGGGACGATATGAACACTTAGTGACAATAAGAGCACTCAGTGATGATATAAACCCTCATTGATAATTATGAACATTGGAAGTTAGTATGTATTTTTAGTGAACTTAGACATTAGGGGAATTTTAATGTCATGTGAACTTAGACATTAGGAGAACTTAGAAATAGGCAAACCTACATGTCAGCTGAACTTAGACATTAGGCGAACCTTATTGTCCAAGGGAACTAGAGACCACTTCACTCAAAATTTATCCTACATAGGATAAAGGTTGTGAAGTGAGATAATGGTAACATACATGATACACCCTAATTTCTAGCAAGGGCATAATCGTGGTGCAATGCAACGGTGGTGGGACGGCGATGATGCGATTGTGGACAAGTCTACGTATGCCCTATATATAAGCTTGTTGCACTGCATCGGGAAGTTGTCAGTGTTGGTATAGGGTGGGAAATGTTTGAAACTTAGGAATAGGTAGCTAATAATAGATAAGACCAACTAGGATGCCTTAGTATAATATTAGGAAATTAATATTTTGTTATGAGTTTAAGGACAGATAGGAGAAAAATATAGTTCCTATATGTAATACTAACTGTCGAAATAAAATCATTTGACCATAGTTTGTATAACTTACGTTGTAAACGGTAGTAACATGTTTCTAACCTCTTCAGAAACATGCAGCCACGCCGTCACAACGAAGATGATACAAACAACAATGCTGATGGTGCTAAAAACGGTAATGCCAACTCTGGCATACAAGAGTTAGCAAACATTATTACTGGATTGGTGAATCAACTGTCTCAAGCCAATCAGACTCTCAATAAGAACAGAGGTGGTGCAAACCCACCAGTTTGCACGTTCAAACACTTCAACTCCTGTAATCCACTGAAGTTTATGGGTTCTGAGACAGCCACTGGTCTGCTGCAGTGGTTTGAGAGCATGGAAAACACCTTCATCAACAGTGACTGCCCCGAGAATCTGAAAGTTCGTTATGCCACCAGTGTTTTCCAAAAGAGAGCACTAGCTTGGTGGAATGGGGAGTAGCGAACTAGGGGAGTTGATGCTTCCCTAGCACTGACATGGACTGAGGTCAAGAACCTTATGACCACTGAATTCTTTCCTCACAGTGAGATGAGGAAACTGGAGACTGAGTTCTGGGAACTCAAACAAGATAGCGGGGAGAATGTAATTTACAATACTCGCTTTCATGAGTATAGTCTACTAGTACCTCATCTAGTGACACCATTGGAGAGAGCTATTGAGAAATATATAGGCGGTCTACCCATGCAGATACAAGACACTGTCTATGGTAGCAACCCTACCACACTAGAAGCTGCAATCCGCCTATCTGCTACACTGACTGATAATCATGTGAGGGCTGGAACTCTCACGTGAAAGGGAACAAAGAAGAATGAAGTAAAGACCGCTGCAAAGGAAACTTAGACCGAAGTCAAGACTTTGGCAGCTAGTTCATCAAAAAGCAGCAATAGAAAGCGGAAGACCAGGAGTTATGCTGTTACTACTCCTGCTACTCAACAGTCCTCCAATAATTTCAACACCAGGGATTTTGGAGCAAATCCGCATTGTAAAACTTGCAGATATCATCATGCACCTAACTTGCCATGTCACGTCTGCAACAAATGTGGCAAGTTTGGTCATTTTGCAAATGTCTGTCGGAGTGCACCGCAAGCACAAAGGATGCAACCTGCTCCGCTTGCACTGCCAGCTCCGCATGCTCAATCAAATCAAGCTGTACCCATTTTCCAGGTACCTGTATAGGCATGAGCCTGTTATGAGTGTGGTGAAGTGGGTCATTTCAGAAACCAGTGCCCGAGACTGATGGGAAACAATCAAACGGTGGCAAGAGGCAGAGCGTTTCAACTCAATGCTCCAGCAGCTCAAGCCAACCAGGATGTGGTCAACGGTACATTTCTGATTAACAAGTCTTATGCATCTGTTCTATTTGATTCTGGTGCTGATTGGAGTTTTGTTTCACATGATTTTGAGTATATGCTTGGAATGACACGTATTAAGATAGACAAGCCGTTTAACATAGAGGTGGCTGATGGTAATACTATTGATATTGACACTGTTATTATTGGATGTATGGTGAACTTAAATGATCACGTTTTCCCAATTGATCTTATACCTATGCATCTTGGTAGCTTTGATGTTATCATAGGCATGGATTGGTTAGCCACCCACAAAGCAGAAATTGTCTGTCATGAAAAATATATTCCTATTCCCTTACCTTTGGGTGAAACTTTAAGAGTTTTTGGGGAAACTTCTGGTAAAGGTCTTAAGCTGATATCATGCACTAAAGCACACAAGTACCTTAGGAAGAAATGTATAGCATTTTTAGCACACGTTGTGGAGAAAAAGGAGAAGGGAAAGAACATTGAAGATGTTCCTTTAATATGAGATTTTCTTGAAGTATTTCCAGATGATTTGCCAGGTCTTCCACCAGAACGTCAAGTAGAATTTCGAATTGACTTAATACCTGGTGCGAACCCAATTGCCAAAGCTCCTTACAGACTTGCGCCTTTGGAGTTACAAGAATTGGCGAGCCAACTGCAAGAACTGACTGATAAAGGATTCATTCGCCCGAGCCATTCGCCATGGGGTGCACCGGTCCTGTTTGTTAAGAAGAAGGACGGGTCATTCAGAATGTGTATCGACTACCACAAATTGAACAAGCTGACCTTCAAGAATCGATATCCTTTGCCGCGCATCGATGATCTTTTTGATCAACTTCAAGGCTCGGCATGGTTTTCGAAGATCAATCTTAGGTCTGGGTATCATCAGCTTCGTGTATATGATGATGATATTCCCACGACGGCTTTCAAAACAAGATATGACCATTATGAATTTTTGGTAATGCCCTTCGGCCTTACCAATGCACCGGTGGTTTTCATGGATCTCATGAACCGTGTTTGCAGGCCATACTTGGATAAGTTTGTGATTGTATTCACTGATGATATTTTGATATACTCCAAGAGCAAAGATGAACACGAGCAACATCTTAAGTTGATTTTGGAGATTTTAAGAAAAGAACAACTGTACGCCAAATTCTCCAACTGTGAATTCTGGCTTAAAGAAGTTCAATTCTTGGGACACATAGTCAATGAAAAAGGTGTTCACATGGATCCTGCGAAGATTGATGCGGTGAAGAACTGGAGTACACCGAAGACACCAACGGAGATTCGATCGTTTCTTGGACTTGCCGGTTACTATCGGCGGTTTATTTCGAATTTCTCCAGGATTGCTGTCCCTCTCACTTCTTTGACTCAAAAGGATAAGCCTTATGAGTGGGGACCAAAGCAAGAAGAGGCATTTCAGACATTGAAGCAGAAACTCTGTGATGCTCCTGTCTTGACACTGCCCGATGGAAATGATGATTTGGTAGTTTACTGTGATGCATCCAACCTAGGTCTCGGTTGTGTTCTCATGAAACAGGGAAAGGTTGTGGCGTATGCATCAAGACAGCTGAAAATTCACGAGAAGAACTACACTACACATGACTTGGAACTTGGTGCAGTCGTGTTTGCTTTGAAGATATGGAAACATTATCTTTATGGCACAAAGTGTGTAGTCTTTACAGATCGCAAGATTTTGCAACATATACTTAATCAGAAGGAACTTAATATGAGACAACGAAGATGGGTTGAACTGCTAAATGATTATGACTGTGAAATTCGCTACCATCCTGGTAAAGCGAATGTAGTGGTAGATGCGCTTAGTCGCAAGAGTCATGTTCAAATCCATAGTATCTGTCACACCCCTGCGCCGCGTGCGGAATCCACGGCGCGGTGACGTATGATCAGTTGAATCATGCACAAGTATTGAATAAGAACAACCACAATGGATTACTACATTTCATAATGTTTAGACAGTTGATTTGTTACAGACAATCTATCTACCAAAAGTAAGACAACTACAGACCCAAAATATAGTGTACAAAATAAGACTCCAAACAAGACAATTAAACATTTAGGATTTAGTGTGTTTCTAATCCATCCTAGCATGTTTCTTCATCTTGTCCTATCTTAGTATGGTCTCCTTAGTTGTCTCTGAGAATGCCTTAAACCTGATTACCTGAAACACGTGAAAAGTAACTGTCAACTACAGACGTAGTTGGTGAGAGCAATAGGTTTAAACATTTGTAAACATGAGTTATATGATATAAGACATAGGTAAGTTAAAGCATCATAAGATTCACACGGATGAGCTGCAACCCAAACTAACATCAAGTAAGAAAATGAGTGTAAACAGTCCAATCACTGTTCGCACGACAGCCGATAATATCAAGTCCCAAACCACGTTTGGAGTTAGATAATACGTCAGCAGTTTTGATAACCATATGACACCAGACCTGCAGTTGGCTTTTAAAAGCAAATTTAAAAGCCAACTCCATCCTGGATAAGAAACAATGTGTCCGCTTTCCCTTGTTGTGATCACCCAGTACTAACGCTAATGAATATGATACTTGATGGGTTTATAAGTTTGTTTACAACAATGGACACCATGTTTTCTGAATCTTACTTTAACCGGATGTGTTAATGTCTTATTGAAAACCTGGATTTAACTCCACGAGTTGAATCCTTTGTTTATGTAACATGAAATGAATCTCTTGATTTGAATACCATGATGTGAACAACTTGACTTGAATACCATGTTTTGAACCAATGAATTTGAGTACCATATTGTGAACCACTTGTTTTGAATACCATGATGTGATGACCTTGTGTAATAACAAGGTTTATAACAAAAGGGTTTGTAAAATCATTTATCAAAAAGTGTTTATCCTTCATAAATACATTTGAGTAAATAAATTTCAAAACAGTTCAAAAGTCCCTTATAAAACCTTTTTAATGAAAAGAGTTTAGTAATTGACAAGTAAATTAAAACAGCTGACAATTTCTTTAAACAATTGATGAATCCCTTGGATTCGTAAGATGAACCTGAAATGTTTATGAATTACACATAACTTGTGTAATGAAACAAGATTGAAATAGCGGTTTTGATCACGTGTTCCACCCCAAACAGTTATAAAACAGTAAAAGAGGGGCTAAAGTTCTCACCTGTCTGCAGTAGACTCTGAACTAAAACAGTTAGCAAGTAGCAAACAGGACTTCTAACTTGTTCCTATAACATTGTAATCATACATAAGATATAGGATTTATAATTGTATAACTTTGATTCATTGATTGACTTGTGTTCTCATGATTTGATTGTTGTGAAAACTTGAATGTTATGCTTTGAATCATTTGATTGATCATGGGTCCAAGAAACGAATGTGAAAATGTTTCCTCTTGTGCATAAACCTTATGCATGAAATGATAATTGTTTGAGAATTTGATAACCATTGATTACTATGATTTATGAAAGAATGTTCCAATTGTTTTAAGTCATGTGATTGTGACTTGATTCCCATTATTAGTTTAAGTTGCAACTTAACCCAAACTAAGATCAAATTACAATCGCTTTGAGTGGTGGCCTACAATGGGCCTTAAGCCCATAATTATGATAATAGGCTTAAATGGAGGTCCATGGGCCACTTAGGTTACTAATGGGTCAATTGAGTATGGTATTGGGCCAAGTGAATGTAATGTTGGCCCAATAACTTGTATATAGGCTTTGTAACATGCCAAAGACAATATCAACCCGATTTCAGACTTAGTGGGCCTAATGAGTTTGGATTGAGCCTAAAGGATTTGAGTTGGACCAACCAATGTAAATGTAATCTATGTAACGTTCCAAGGTGTTATTGAGCTAATTGAAGTTCTAATGAACCAACCTAACTCCCTTGGGCTTGCCTCACCCTATGGGCCTTGTACTAATGCAATTGGGCCGAGTAGGTTGAAGTTGGGCCGAAAAGAATGGGAGCTGCCACCTTAGGCAGCGAACCCTCTCTGGTTCTAGCCTAAGGTTCGTTTGTCTTGAGCCACCACTAAGGTTCGGCCGTAGGTTAAAGGGTGGGACATGGTTCGGCCAATGCATGATACTCATAGGGTTCGTGCAGCTGAAATTAGCCAGAGGTTCGGTCCAATGTTGGCGTGCAAGGTTCATCGATGCATGCAACAAGAGGGTTCGGTTGATCATAATGTAAAAGGGTTCGGCATTCAATGGGTCGAACCTAAGGTTCGCTGCATGCATGTTAAGGTTCGTGGCATCCTCATAAGTTCGCTAGTGTTCGGTGATAGTTCGTGGAACTCCTAGGGTTCGTTTGGTTAAGCTCTACGAACCATGGGTTCGTTATGATTGCAGGGTTCGTGAAGGTTTGTCATAGACCAGAGGTTCGTGATGCATCTCAGGGTTCGGCCAGCAGCAGATTAGGGTTCGGCCGGCTGTGACTCACGAACCGTGGGTTCGTTTCCCCTCGCAGGTTTGTCCAGAAGAGGGTTCGGCCAGCGAACCTGTTACCCACATCATCTCCATCATCAAACTTCTGGATCTAGACCACGATCCAGACTAATAAGACCTCCAGAAAGCTTTCTATGGTTGCGAAACTAGGAAATGGATTGCTAGAACCGGCCAAGTGTCGGTTTACACAAGGACACACAAGAAAACCCTAATCTCGTGAACATTCAAGCATCAATACCTCTCGATTCGCTGGATGGATCTGCGAAAATCTTGTACTTCCGTGTAGAGGATGTCGAGAGCTACGCGTGGACACCAAGAACTCCGAAATCCGTTGAGAAATAAGCGAGTTACGCGCGTTTAAAGTCGGTTTTTCTTAGAGAGAGAGAGGGTAGACGAACTATTAGAGAGAGAAAGGGTTGTTGGTGGAATTTATGAGCATTTAAGCCTTGTTCAAGGCTTTTATAGCTCGGGTGAAGTTCGGGTTCGTTTCGGTCGCTCGGTTCGCGTTTCCGGAACGCAACGCGTATTTTACGCGGTTAAAAATAAAAATTTAGTGTTAAACTCATTAAAATGATGAGTTTCAAAATTGTAAAAATATAAAATAATTAATTAATTATTTTTACTCTTCGTGTGTTGTCGGATCGTTAAAACATTCACAATTACGTGTATACCCGCAATCGCGTACGTTTTCCGATCGTATTAAAATATTTAAAGTCGTTTAATCGTAATTATAAGTTCAACATTCGTACTATTATGGATCGTCACCCATAACTATACTCAGTCTCGCTTACAGATTACGATCTTGGTTGAATTAATTGTTATACTATTCGTCACTACACTACGCACTAACACTAACCTGTTACACCGAACGCAGTATATGTATAGGGCTCACTCTCGCTGCCCACCACTGTTTCGATATAACAAGTTACTGTTCTTGCTTAGTGAAATCGACTGTAAATAGATAATACATACTTGTTTTCTGACTACTAAGATCCTGTGACACACAAGCACACATTATGAACATACTGAAACACATTGATAAACTGAACCATGAATAGACACTGTTCTAACACTGTTTACAACTACATGACTATATGCACAAATGTTACAGTCTCCCCTAGTTAAGGGAATTTCGTCCCGAAATTAACTAGCCGAAGATACTGTAAAAAGATGAGGGTACTTAAGCTTCATCTGGTCTTCGCGTTCCCAGGTGAACTCAGCACCGCGTTTGCCCTCCCATCGCACTTTCACGATCGGGATACGGCTGCGTTTAAGTTTCTTGACCCCATGATCCATGATCTCAACTGGACGTTCAATGAATTGCATGTTATTCTGAATCTGTATGTCTTCCAGTGGAATCTGAACATCATGATCCGCCAAGCATTTCTTAAGATTTGATAAATGAAAAGTATCATGAACATTGCTTAGCTCCACTGGAAGTTTGAGTTTGTAGGCTACGGGACCAATCCGTTCCAGGATCTCAAAAGGTCCAACGTACCTTGGTGCAAGTTTCCCTTTCTTCCCGAATCGGACAACGCCTTTCCAGGGAGAAACTTTGAGTAAAACTCGGTCACCGACTTGGAACTCAAGCGGTTTTCGACGTCGATCAGCATAACTCTTCTGCCGATCTCGTGCGGCCTTAAGCCGTGACTGAATGATTGTGATCTTGTCTGATGTTTCCTGAATGAGTTCTGGTCCTACGACCTGTGAGTCACCAATCTCGGTCCAACAGACCGGTGATCGGCACTTTCTACCATATAGAGCTTCGAATGGTGCACATTGAATGCTCGTATGATAGCTATTGTTATATGAAAACTCAATGAGTGGGAGATGAGTGTCCCAACTTCCACCGAAGTCAATGACACAAGAACGGAGCATGTCCTCAAGTGTTTGGATAGTCCTCTCACTTTGGCCGTCGGTTTGGGGATGATACGCCGTGCTAAGATTAACACGCGTTCCCAAAGCCTTTTGCAATGATTGCCAAAAGCGAGAAGTGAAGCGACTATCACGATCAGATATGATTGATGTTGGAGTACCATGACGTGCAATGATTTCGTTGATGTACAATGTGGATAACTTCTCCATCTTGTAATCCTCTCGGATTGGGAGAAAATGAGCAGATTTGGTGAGTCGATCAACGATCACCCAAATCGAATCGAAACCTCTCGGAGTTCTCGGCAACTTTGTTATGAAATCCATGGAAATTTGCTCCCATTTCCATTGAGGAATTTCAGGTTGTTGCAGAAGTCCCGAAGGCTTTTGATGTTCTGCTTTGACCTTTGAACACGTAATACATTTTCCCACGTACAGTGCTATGTCTTTCTTCATCCCCGGCCACCAGTAAGACGTCCTCAAGTCTTGATACATCTTGTCGGCTCCAGGATGAACTGAGTATCGCGACTTATGGGCCTCATCACAGATGAGTGTGCGCAATTCTTCAGACTTTGGAATCCAAATGCGGCCGTTGAGATATAACAACTCATCAGCTCGAGGTTCTAGTTTCTTCTCAATACCACAATCCAAGTCTGTCTTGAGTTGATTATCTGTTACTACTTGTTGTTGTGCAATACGAATCAAGTCTTTCAAGTTTGGCTGTGTGTTGATCTCCATGGCTCTTACACGAATCGGTTTGACTGGTTCCTTGCGACTAAGAGCATCCGCCACCACATTGGCTTTACCCGGATGGTAACGAATCTCGCAGTCGTAATCAGTTAGAAGCTCAACCCAACGTCGTTGTCTCATGTTGAGTTCTTTCTGATTGAGAATGTGTTGAAGGCTCTTGTGGTCTGTATAGATGACACATTTAGTACCGTACAGGTAGTGTCTCCAAATCTTCAGTGCAAAGACCACAGCCCCTAACTCAAGGTCATGAGTAGTGTAATTCTTCTCGTGAACCTTAAGTTGTCTTGAAGCATAAGCAATGACCTTGTCCCGTTGCATAAGTACACAACCAAGACCAAGGTTTGAAGCATCACAGTAGACAATGAAATCATCACTGCCTTCTGGAAGACTAAGGATGGGGAATTGCATAACTTCTGTTTAAGAAGTTGAAATGCATCTTCTTGTTTCTGTCCCCATATAAAAGCTTGACTTTTCTGAGTCAATGTAGTGAGTGGTAAGGCTATCTTAGAGAAGTTTGCAATGAATCTTCTATAATAACCTGCCGGACCCAGAAATGAACGAATCTCTGTTGGAGTAGATGGAGTAGTCCAGTTCTTAATCGCCTCAATCTTGGCTGGATCTACATGAATTCCATCTTTGTTTATGACATGTCCTAGGAAGTGAACCTCCTTCAGCCAAAATTCACACTTTGAGAATTTAGCATAAAGTTGTTCCTCTCTTAGTAGTTCCAAGACTTTCTTCAAATGATCCTCATGTTCTCGTTCTGACTTGGAATAAATCAGTATATCATCAATAAAGACGATAACAAACTGATCCAAGTAAGGCCTACAGACTCGATTCATCAGGTCCATGAACACTGCGGGTGCATTGGTCAGCCCAAATGGCATAACCACAAACTCATAGTGTCCATATCGAGTCCTAAATGCCGTCTTTGGTATATCCTCATCATTTACTCTCAACTGATGATACCCGGATCGTAAATCAATCTTAGAAAAGCAAGTTGCTCCTTGTAATTGATCAAATAGATCATCGATCCTAGGTAGAGGATATCTGTTCTTGATTGTTAACTTGTTCAGCTCACGATAATCTATGCACATGCGAAATGAACCGTCTTTCTTTTTGACAAAGAGAACCGGAGCTCCCCATGGAGAGAAACTCGGTCTTATAAAACCTTTGTCTAAAAGTTCTTGAAGCTGACTAGACAGTTCTTGCATCTCAGACGGTGCTAACCGATACGGTGACTTCGCCACTGGGTTTGCTCCAGGGACGAGATCAATTCTAAACTCCACTTGTCGGACTGGTGGTAGTCCAGGCAAGTCTTCTGGAAATACGTCTGGATAGTCTTTGATAACCGGTACGTCTCCAACTGCTTTCTTGTCAGGTTTCTTTTCCACCACGTGAGCTAAGAACGCATAATATTTCTTCTTTAGATACTTCCTCGCCTTGATGCACGATACAATCTTCAATCCGCGGCAGGGTTTCTCACCGTAAACTATCATCGTTTCGCCGGACGGTAGGGGAATTCGAATAAGTTTCTCCGAGCATACGATTTCAGCATTGTTCTTAGATAACCAATCCATTCCTACTACAACTTCGAAGCTTCCGAGAGTCATAGGAATGAGATCGATGGGGAAAAGATGGTCATTTAGTCTTAGCTCACAAGCATTAATGATGGTATCTACAACTATAGTCTTACCATTCGCTACTTCTACAATATAGGGAGCAGTAAGTGTGGATAGTTGCATATTAAGCAAAGAAGCAGTATGAGCAGAGATAAAACTTTTATCAGCACCAGTATCAAATATGATAGGAACATAGTGATCATTGATAAGAAATGTACCCGTGATGACTGCCGGCTCTTCACGTGCTTCAGCAGTTCCAATAACAAAAGCACGAGCAGCAGCAGTGGTGTTGTTGAGTTTTGGACACTGGTTTCTGAAGTGCCCTTCTGCCCCACAATTATAGCAGGCTCTTCCACCTGCAGCAGTAGAAGTTGTGGCAGCAGTTGTTGCAGCAATAAGATGAGCAGATCGACAAGTCGCTGCAAAGTGTCCCATACGCCCACACTTGAGACACTTCTTGCATGGAGTATTGGGCAGATGATGGTACTGGCATTTGGTGCAGAGTGGAAACGAGCCAGTGTACTGCTTTCTGACATTAGCGGGTTGTGGCATAGCAGTGAGGGGAGTAGCATGAGTAGGTGCAGCCGCAGTCAACGCTGCAAAGTTCTTGATTGTTTTCTGTTTCTTCTTCTTATGATGGTGCTGTTCAGGCTTCTTGCCTTCCTCAATCTGTGCCCTTTTGAATCCCTTTCGGGTGAGCACTCCAGATTTCACATACTCTTCAGTAAGAGTAGCACCCAGTTGTATCGCAGCTTCCAAAGTAGTGGGGTTGTTCCCCATAACAGTTCCTCTAACCACTAGAGGCAAGCCTTCGATGTATTTCTCTATCCTGCGGGATAGAGGAGTAACCAGATGTGGTACTAAAATGCACAACTCATGAAAACGAGTTGTATACTTGGCATTTTCGCCACTATCCTGCACCAGATTCCACATCTCCACTTCCAGTTTCTTTAGCTCGTGACGTGGACAAAACTTTTCCACCAGTAAGTTCTTGAATCCATCCCATGGTAAGGCTAGAGCGACTTCACGTCCTCTGGTGTTCTTCTCAGAATTCCACCAGGTGAGTGCGCCCTTGTGAAATGCACTCGAGGCCATCTTGACCTTTAGATTTTCAGGGCATCCGGTGAAGTCTAGAATGTCTTCGATACTTTCCAGCCATTGCAGTAGGCCGGTAGCTCCTTCGGTACCAGAGTACTTAGGAGGCTTAGCATCGTTGAACTGCTTGAAAGTAAAGTTAGCAGTTCCAGCGTTTGTGGCATTTGAGTTATGTGCAGAATCACCGGTACTTCCCCGAAGATTCTGGGTAATATCAGTGACCATGCCCGGGATCACATCCCTCATGTGAACAGCGATAGCTCGAGCAATCTTGTTAATTTCATCATCATTACCGCTTGTCGAACCCCCAGCATTTGGGTCTCGTCGAGGAGGCATTCTACGAATAGAAGCCACAAGCGGGTCAGTAATGAGAATGGATACAATTGAATTTTCATGATAAGGTCAGTAATATATCCATACTACTAGTATTATCATTCAATTGTAATATGATCCAGTACACGTATAAGTTATCAACTTATTTGTATACTTATCATGTGAATATGTACGATGTCTCATGATCTCTCCACCAAACCTACACACTGACACTTTCCCGATATACCGAAAATAGCTTATATATAGGGCTCACTCTCGCTGCCCACCACCGTTTCGGTATACCACGATCATGCCCTTGCTAGCATTTGGCAACACGTTTGTACTGATTTCCATGTGTTTTCCATTGATTAAGAATCCCATGATCTTTGATCAACTTGAACTATGATTGATTCCATGACTGAACTATGATTATGTTATATGTGCACCTTCTAACAATCGTTAACATGTAGAACTAAATCATACGTGTGCTCTACACTTTCCCGTTAACCCATGTTAGCAAGTACTAATGATGTAATCACTTAAGAATTTCACTTAAGGTTTACATTTGAAGGAATGTTCACAACTTGAGTGATTCACCATAATGTCTGGTTCATCCAAGTTTGAATTCCACTATGATTTGATTCACCAATGATTGTATCCCATGTGTTTGTACCCCATGTGTTTGACCAATGTTCAATGGTTCCGGTTGTTCCCGAATCCTCACTTCAAATTCAAGCGCCGAATTTTCCCTGACAAACCAAGATAAGCTTATATATAGGGTAAGCTCTCACCGACCCACCACTTACCTCAGCCCATCAGCGTTAATCCGCCGTTTGCATTTGAAGCTAAGATTCCAACCCTTGATTGATTATGATTATCCCATGATCTCCTCTTGTTCTGTGATTATGTTTATGATTGTGTAAACCATGGTCCTTAATTTACTAGAAACTAAGACCTTAGGTTTATGTATATGTGTCCTAGGTTAATCAACCTAGTTTCCCAATACTTACAGTACTGAGCATAATGATTTCCTGTGAGAACTTCAACTAAAGAATACTGTTACACAGATTCTAAGTCATAAAGTTCCTATGATAATGAATCCATGATAATGATAACAATGACAAGGATTTCAAATCTAAGTTCTAAATTAATAGACCTCAACCTTTGAATTCCTATAGTGATATGACAAGGATCTCAAATCCAAGTTCTAAGTTAATAGATCTTGACCTTTGAATCCTATAATGATATGACAAGGATCTCAAATCCAAGTTCTAAGTTAATAGATCTTGACCTTTGAATCCTATAATGATATGACAAGGATCTCAAATCCAAGTTCTAAGTTAATAGATCTTGACCTTTGAATCCTATAATGATATGACAAGGATCTCAAATCCAAGTTCTAAGTTAATAGATCTTGACCTTTGAATCCTATAATGAATATGACAAGGACTTTAGATCAAAGATATCAACCTTTGCCTCTAAATCCTATAATGATCTCTGTGTGAGAATTTCAGATCAAGGATACTAAATTAATAGATCTTTGCCTCTGAAATCCTTAAATGCATATGTGTGAGAATTTAATTCGGTTTCTAAAATTATAGAAATCCGATTCAAATTCTTTGACTCGATGTCTAATCTTAGTAAAATGTCCCTAAGATCTTTCAAGCTTATTGTAGACTTAATGCTCACTTAAGTTACTTAGATCCTAAGTATCCTCAAGCCTTTAGCACTTAGTCCTATTGGGTAGCTTAGGTTATAGTCTAGGTCATTAAACATTGGGTTTTTTCCTAGTTCTCTACAACCTTGGCTCTGATACCAACCTGTCACACCCCTGCGCCGCGTGCGGAATCCACGGCGCGGTGACGTATGATCAGTTGAATCATGCACAAGTATTGAATAAGAACAACCACAATGGATTACTACATTTCATAATGTTTAGACAGTTGATTTGTTACAGACAATCTATCTACCAAAAGTAAGACAACTACAGACCCAAAATATAGTTTACAAAATAAGACTCCAAACAAGACAATTAAACATTTAGGATTTAGTGTGTTTCTAATCCATCCTAGCATGTTTCTTCATCTTGTCCTATCTTAGTATGGTCTCCTTAGTTGTCTCTGAGAATGCCTTAAACCTGATTACCTGAAACACGTGAAAAGTAACTGTCAACTACAGACGTAGTTGGTGAGAGCAATAGGTTTAAACATTTGTAAACATGAGTTATATGATATAAGACATAGGTAAGTTAAAGCATCATAAGATTCACACGGATGAGCTGCAACCCAAACTAACATCAAGTAAGAAAATGAGTGTAAACAGTCCAATCACTGTTCGCACGACAGCCGATAATATCAAGTCCCAAACCACGTTTGGAGTTAGATAATACGTCAGCAGTTTTGATAACCATATGACACCAGACCTGCAGTTGGCTTTTAAAAGCAAATTTAAAAGCCAACTCCATCCTGGATAAGAAACAATGTGTCCGCTTTCCCTTGTTGTGATCACCCAGTACTAACGCTAATGAATATGATACTTGATGGGTTTATAAGTTTGTTTACAACAATGGACACCATGTTTTCTGAATCTTACTTTAACCGGATGTGTTAATGTCTTA
This sequence comes from Mikania micrantha, assembly GCA_009363875.1. NCBI lineage: Eukaryota > Viridiplantae > Streptophyta > Magnoliopsida > Asterales > Asteraceae > Mikania > Mikania micrantha. The sequence continues at coordinate 81,705,248 of CM018691.1, read as the reverse complement.
TTGAAAACCTGGATTTAACTCCACGAGTTGAATCCTTTGTTTATGTAACATGAAATGAATCTCTTGATTTGAATACCATGATGTGAACAACTTGACTTGAATACCATGTTTTGAACCAATGAATTTGAGTACCATATTGTGAACCACTTGTTTTGAATACCATGATGTGATGACCTTGTGTAATAACAAGGTTTATAACAAAAGGGTTTGTAAAATCATTTATCAAAAAGTGTTTATCCTTCATAAATACATTTGAGTAAATAAATTTCAAAACAGTTCAAAAGTCCCTTATAAAACCTTTTTAATGAAAAGAGTTTAGTAATTGACAAGTAAATTAAAACAGCTGACAATTTCTTTAAACAATTGATGAATCCCTTGGATTCGTAAGATGAACCTGAAATGTTTATGAATTACACATAACTTGTGTAATGAAACAAGATTGAAATAGCGGTTTTGATCACGTGTTCCACCCCAAAACAGTTATAAAACAGTAAAAGAGGGGCTAAAGTTCTCACCTGTCTGCAGTAGACTCTGAACTAAAACAGTTAGCAAGTAGCAAACAGGACTTCTAACTTGTTCCTATAACATTGTAATCATACATAAGATATAGGATTTATAATTGTATAACTTTGATTCATTGATTGACTTGTGTTCTCATGATTTGATTGTTGTGAAAACTTGAATGTTATGCTTTGAATCATTTGATTGATCATGGGTCCAAGAAACGAATGTGAAAATGTTTCCTCTTGTGCATAAACCTTATGCATGAAATGATAATTGTTTGAGAATTTGATAACCATTGATTACTATGATTTATGAAAGAATGTTCCAATTGTTTTAAGTCATGTGATTGTGACTTGATTCCCATTATTAGTTTAAGTTGCAACTTAACCCAAACTAAGATCAAATTACAATCGCTTTGAGTGGTGGCCTACAATGGGCCTTAAGCCCATAATTATGATAATAGGCTTAAATGGAGGTCCATGGGCCACTTAGGTTACTAATGGGTCAATTGAGTATGGTATTGGGCCAAGTGAATGTAATGTTGGCCCAATAACTTGTATATAGGCTTTGTAACATGCCAAAGACAATATCAACCCGATTTCAGACTTAGTGGGCCTAATGAGTTTGGATTGAGCCTAAAGGATTTGAGTTGGACCAACCAATGTAAATGTAATCTATGTAACGTTCCAAGGTGTTATTGAGCTAATTGAAGTTCTAATGAACCAACCTAACTCCCTTGGGCTTGCCTCACCCTATGGGCCTTGTACTAATGCAATTGGGCCGAGTAGGTTGAAGTTGGGCCGAAAAGAATGGGAGCTGCCACCTTAGGCAGCGAACCCTCTCTGGTTCTAGCCTAAGGTTCGTTTGTCTTGAGCCACCACTAAGGTCCGGCCGTAGGTTAAAGGGTGGGACATGGTTCGGCCAATGCATGATACTCATAGGGTTCGTGCAGCTGAAATTAGCCAGAGGTTCGGTCCAATGTTGGCGTGCAAGGTTCATCGATGCATGCAACAAGAGGGTTCGGTTGATCATAATGTAAAAGGGTTCGGCATTCAATGGGTCGAACCTAAGGTTCGCTGCATGCATGTTAAGGTTCGTGGCATCCTCATAAGTTCGCTAGTGTTCGGTGATAGTTCGTGGAACTCCTAGGGTTCGTTTGGTTAAGCTCTACGAACCATGGGTTCGTTATGATTGCAGGGTTCGTGAAGGTTTGTCATAGACCAGAGGTTCGTGATGCATCTCAGGGTTCGGCCAGCAGCAGATTAGGGTTCGGCCGGCTGTGACTCACGAACCGTGGGTTCGTTTCCCCTCGCAGGTTTGTCCAGAAGAGGGTTCGGCCAGCGAACCTGTTACCCACATCATCTCCATCATCAAACTTCTGGATCTAGACCACGATCCAGACTAATAAGACCTCCAGAAAGCTTTCTATGGTTGCGAAACTAGGAAATGGATTGCTAGAACCGGCCAAGTGTCGGTTTACACAAGGACACACAAGAAAACCCTAATCTCGTGAACATTCAAGCATCAATACCTCTCGATTCGCTGGATGGATCTGCGAAAATCTTGTACTTCCGTGTAGAGGATGTCGAGAGCTACGCGTGGACACCAAGAACTCCGAAATCCGTTGAGAAATAAGCGAGTTACGCGCGTTTAAAGTCGGTTTTTCTTAGAGAGAGAGAGGGTAGACGAACTATTAGAGAGAGAAAGGGTTGTTGGTGGAATTTATGAGCATTTAAGCCTTGTTCAAGGCTTTTATAGCTCGGGTGAAGTTCGGGTTCGTTTCGGTCGCTCGGTTCGCGTTTCCGGAACGCAACGCGTATTTTACGCGGTTAAAAATAAAAATTTAGTGTTAAACTCATTAAAATGATGAGTTTCAAAATTGTAAAAATATAAAATAATTAATTAATTATTTTTACTCTTCGTGTGTTGTCGGATCGTTAAAACATTCACAATTACGTGTATACCCGCAATCGCGTACGTTTTCCGATCGTATTAAAATATTTAAAGTCGTTTAATCGTAATTATAAGTTCAACATTCGTACTATTATGGATCGTCACCCATAACTATACTCAGTCTCGCTTACAGATTACGATCTTGGTTGAATTAATTGTTATACTATTCGTCACTACACTACGCACTAACACTAACCTGTTACACCGAACGCAGTATATGTATAGGGCTCACTCTCGCTGCCCACCACTGTTTCGATATAACAAGTTACTGTTCTTGCTTAGTGAAATCGACTGTAAATAGATAATACATACTTGTTTTCTGACTACTAAGATCCTGTGACACACAAGCACACATTATGAACATACTGAAACACATTGATAAACTGAACCATGAATAGACACTGTTCTAACACTGTTTACAACTACATGACTATATGCACAAATGTTACAGTATCCGAGTGCACACTAATCTTCGTAATGATGTTCTCACAGCCCAACAACACTCATTGGCTCAAGATAGCCTGAAAGATGAGATGTGTTGCGGGGCCGAGTTACTATTGGAGACTAAGGATGATGGTTTGATGTATTATTTGAATCGGTTTTGGATACCGGACAGATATGATCTTAGGATGATGATTTTGGATGAAGCACATAAGTCTCGTTACTCAATCCATCTGGGTACGGATAAGATGTATCAAGACCTTATTGCCTTGTACTGGTGGCCTGGAATGAAGAAGGATATTGCTGAGTATGTGTCCAAGTGCCTTAACTGTGCTAAAGTCAAGGCAGAACATCAGCGACCTTCGGGATTGTTAATACAACCAGAAATACCCATGTGGAAGTGGGAGAATATCTCTATGGATTTTATTACCAAACTCCCATGAACTGCAAGTGGTAAGGATAGTATTTGGGTGATAATTGATAGATTAACCAAGTCGGCTCATTTCTTACCGATACGTGAGACGTACCCTGTGCGGAAGTTAGCTCGTATCTACGTGGATGAGATTGTTAGCCGACATGGAATTCCCTTAAGCACAATATCGGATCGTGATGCTCGTTTCATGGCGCGATTTTGGGAATCACTTCATGAAGCTTTTGGAACTAGATTGGATCTTAGCACTGCCTATCATCCTCAAACGAATGGACAGACGGATCGAACGATTCAGACACTGGAAGATATGTTGAGAGCTAGTGTCATCGATTTCGGTGGCAACTGGGATAGCCACTTACCATTAGTCGAGTTCTCGTATAACAATAGTTATCACGCGAGCATTGGTGTGGCGCTGTGACACCTCGCATATTCCAGGTCAGCATTTATATTATTTTAATAATGATGTGTAATATTATTTCATACGTGGCACTAGAATAATTGTATTTAGTGTGACACGTGGCACAACAATTCGAACACACCGATAGTTCGAGGAACTATCGCACAACTCTCGTACCGTATCTTGAATGATGAACGTTGGTGAACGGATCAGATCACAGTACACTTTCACTGCACTTAGGTCCTAGGAGGCCTAAAGTAGTTGGGCCTATGCTTACATGTCGAGAAACGATGATCGTAATCGAGAAATACGCGAAAAAATGGGTCCAGAACAACAAAACAAGCTTATTGGGCCTGAAAAATGGGCCAGGCGGTACGCCTGACCCGACACTCTGACCCCTGGCGATGCGCGCGGATGAGGAAAGGGCGCCTCTCAAACGGCTGGCCCGCTCGTAACGCCTGGATACCAGGACTCCTCGACAGGCGTTACGCCTGTCAACCTAAATCGCAGATTTTATTTTTAAACTCACAAAACACATCATTACCTCTACACACTCATTTTAATCTATCCCACGCTCAACCTCTCTGTCATACCTCTGCCCAAACAGCTGATACTCTTTGATTTGACCCTTGGGAAGCCATGGAAGACCTCCATTGAAGCTTGGAAGCTTGAGAACCACCAAGAACTTGAAGAAAAAAAAGGTTGTAGCTTGAACACCACTACTAGTCTCTTGTTTCTATCCAATCCATCGAATCCAGGAAATTTAGAGGCTGATGTCTGCATCATCTCAAGGATTTGGAAGCATTAGAAGGTAGTTCTATACCCAAAACACACTTTCTTCACCTTTACACTCACATGCATGACTTTAAACACACATGCAACCACCATGGATGCACATGCACGAATTTTAGTTCCGGGTTTGATGATGTTTACATGATATTTAATGATCTATGATGTTTAAATTAAGTTTTGTGATGATCCATGATGATGTGTATGGCTATGATGCATGATTTGCTCATAAATTGTTGAGATCTTGACATGCATGTATGATCTAAGGATATCTACATGATTTTTGATAGTGAAATGCTATGGTAAATGATATTTGAGATGTTATACATAGTTTAGAGTGTTGATTATGTCAAGAAATGGTCACTTGGTGATTATTGTCAAAAATAGTAACTTTAATGTTATGAAATTGTGATTATGATGAAATGGCTTCATGTATGTGATTAGATCCAAGATTTTGTTTAAAATGATGATTAGAAACTAATGCAATGGTTATTTGGTGTATTAGAATGAGTAAAATTTCTAGAAGTATGATATTCATGATTTTTACTATAAATGGAAACTTTTTGTTTTGAAATTGTTAAGAACAATGAATTTGGCAAAGGTTGTATGTTTAACATGGTTAGTTGAAGTTGCTATGATAATAATAAGTGATTTATGACTTGAAGGATATGAAAAATGTGTTTTATCAAAAGTTACTATAAATAGTAACTTTACTTTACAAATTTGTGAATAAGAACACGCTAGATATAACGGTTATGATTAAATGACTATTTAAGACTAAGGGGCCGTTTGGTTGGGTCTGAACCATTAAGTGCTGAATGATTAAGATGTCTGAATGGTTAAGAGGGTCTGAATGGTTAAGTGGGTCTGAATCATTAGTGTTTGGTTGTACATCTGAATCTGAATGAAAATTTTTTAAAAAAAAAGACTTTTTTTTAACTCAACCCTAAAATACTCAGCCCAGCCGTCGAAGCCACCGTGAAGATCTAGTCGCCACCGCAGCAGGGCCACCGCAGCAGAAGCAAACTCAAGCTTGATGGTTCAATCCAGCCTCCATCTTCGCTCCAAAACCCTAAAGATACCCAGCCCCCACCCGTCAACCCACCGTCGACCTTGATGGCTTGATTCAGCCTCCATCTTAGGCTTCAAAACCCTAAAGAAACCCAGCCCCCACCCGTCGCCCCACCGTCGAAGACACTGTTGACCATCGCGAGACCGTCGCTGTCTACCTTCGAATCGTCCCCATCGACTATCGCGAAACCGGCCCCATCGCCCTTCGAATCGTCCGCATCGAGAGGTTTTCACAAGGGCTGTTGAGATAGGGCGGCGAATGGCGGAGAGAGGCGGAGAACGGCGGAGAGCAGTGGTTTTCAAAAGGGCTGTTGAGATAGGGCGGCGAACGGCGGAGATGGGCAGAGAACGGCTGAGATCGGTGGTTTTCAAAAGCGCTGTTGAGATGGGGCGCCCAATCGAGAGATTTCCCTTCCATTCAGATGGTTCCTTTCCATTCAGACTTGTTCTCAAGTCTGAACCATTCAGACATCCATTCAGACCTTCTATCCCATTCAGATGTGTTTTTTTTCCTCCAAACAAACGGTCTGAATCTGAACCATTCAGATTCAGACCCATTCAGACCTATTCAGATGCTACCAAACAGCCCCTAAGATGATGATAGTAGGATGAGATTGGTATTTAGACTTAGTCACAATTGTATATTTATGCAACTTTCTAATTATGGTAACTTTTATGTGCAAACCATGCTAAACCAACTAAGTGTAACTATGTGTTATGTGATAACATGCTCACTTAGGGTAAATATGCAAGATTAGAAAAATCGGATTATAATTTCTTACATGACTTGCTTGCATTAGAAATTTTTCTGAAACAGAAACTTACTATAACTAGTAAGTTTCCTCACGAAAGTGATTATTGGTATCCGCACATTTCACACGACACTAAACCGCACGTTACACGAGCACTTGATCCAAACCGTCACCAACGGGTCGTTAGGTGAAACACGGTCAACACGGTCAAACACGGTCAACTCGACCCACATAACAACTTGGAATGGTTAAACACTAATACGGTCCTGTGAGACCCACGTGTATGAACACACAAACTTACAACACCTATGTGATATAGGTAATTACTAGCCGGCGAGCTACACCGTTCCGATACGAACGCGCATCACTTTACTCAAACTCAGGTGAGTTTTACAGCCCCACTTTTACTCTCATACTGTTTTACTAAACTTTGAGGTGAGAATACTATGCAACTGTTTTAGATATAGTACTGGTATGTTGTGAAAACCATTTTCGAGTGTAACTATTATCGCTTAAAAGTCCTCACTTATCCTTACCGTTAATTGTATCACAAACGAGTCGTAATTATGTAGTACTACTGGGTTTGACTAATCCCACTCGGCACCAATGTTGACTGGAGGTCATAACGAGTGTAATTTCGATGGGAATGCGGGTTCAGCGATGACCTGCGGAGGCAAACGGGAACAGTCTAGTTTCGGTAAGATGAACTGACACACTCCACGGATCGTAGTATCCAACAACAAAACTTAACATACCCAGTATATATCTGTTTATTTTTCAGTCTGTCTAAACCTGTGAACTCACCAACTTTTTAGTTGACACTTTTCGCATGTATTCTCAGGTAACTAATGGAGCATACGCTAGGATGCGCACTTGGAAGCACTAAAGAGTCTGACTGGCATATAGACTCGTGTCCTAGGCTGTTGTGTGCATTTGTTTTGATTTAAAACACTTTGAACTATGTAGTGTCTGATACAATTGCGTTCCGCTGCAAACTTTGTTTATTTATGATATGAAAACATTTCCGCTGCTTTATTTTGAAAACATGTTTGTTTTACAAATCTGTGTGATTGAGTAACTCATATAGAGTCGTTCTATATGACCATGATCTATGATCCTGGCCACGTCACACCCACGTGGACTGACACTACGAGTGGGAATTTGGGGGTGTGACAGACTGGTATCAGAGCCTTGGTTATAGAGAACTAGGTTCGCATGTAGTGAACTTAGACTATAGCCACTGCTCTACATTAGACACTACATTTAGAGATTTCACACTTATATTATTATTACCATTGTGAACTATTACTGACTGGTTTGGGACTTACAGGATGGCTGATGACAATGGGGACATGGGGCATAACCCGGGGAAGCAACCTGCCGAGTATGAGCTGACAGAGGAGAGTCGTCAGCGAGTTAGGGACATCATGTTCTCAGAGGACTTTGAGGAGGCAGAAAGGGCACGCATTGCCAAGTGCGCCAGGTTGTGGACTTGGTACCCACGTACTGTGTGGGACTGGATCATCGAGGAGAGAGTACCTTTACAACGAGTACAGACAGATGATAACCGAGCACACCGACTACCGTCACTTGAAGTGTCACTCGAGCGGGCTTTTGCAGCCCATGTTGCTCGGACTGCTCGAGAGGCCAGTAGGTCGCGTGAGATTGATGAGGAGATCATGGCTCTCCGAAAGGAGAACCAACATCTCCAAGAGCAGTTAGATCACCTGCGGGGACAGGTAGTGGATGAGATCGCGGCACTTCGGAATCGGACAGCGCAGTTAGAAGAGCGACAAGAGGAAGTCGCTACTGTGGTCCAGGATCATGGCGAGCGACTGGTTGTGGTAGAGAATGTTGCAGGAGAGAACCAGGCGACACTTCAGAACGCTTGGGCTGACGAGTTGATCATGGAGCCGGAGCAGGAGCCGAACCAAGGACCTCAATTCGAGGTTGAGGATCTTGAAGAGGAAGATTTTGATGAAGACCCAGATGAAGACCCATAAGAGGAAGATGACGACGGTCCTGCTGACAGCGGAGACTCACACTCTACTGTCGCATCACACTAGTTTAGTTTTTCTATTTCAGTATTCTACTTTTGTAGTACTTAGCCGAGCGGGATGTGCTCGTGCGAATTTTGTAGCATCTCTTTTGAAAATCATTGTACTTCAAGTTATTATTATTTATGAAATGATGCTTTGCTTTACTTATTATGTCTTGATTATGATTGCTTGTTAACATAACACCTGACTTGACTTCTGACAAGACAATCGTCTAACACTCTAACTCATGCTAACTAATGCTCTAACCTTTCCGTATAGAATCATGTCTGGAAGAGGACCCAACGCCCGCAATCTCAAACGTAAGGCCGAAAAGGCAAGGATCAACATGATGGTCAAACGTAAGGTTAACAAAGTACTCGCTGAGTACGAGGCAAACCGACTTGCTAGCGAGACTAGCGGCACCAATAACGGTACTAACACCTGCCAAACCTGACTAACTTAGCATAGGCAACGCTGACACTAACACGTTACAATTTAACCCCGATGCACAGGATCCCAAGGAAGCGCAGCGAAGGGATGCTCGTTTAAAGCCTTTCTGAGCTACCACCCTCACAAGTTCCAGGGTACAGAAGGAGCAGTGGGACTGCTCCGCTAGATTGAAAAGCTTGAATCGGTCTTTGCCATGTCTGAGTGCTCGGAGGAAAACCGAGTAAAGTATGCCACCGGAACTCTCGAGGGATCTGCCCTCACCTGGTGGAATACGCATGTCCAAACTCTAGGACTCGAGACTGCCAACACCATTCCGTGGGAGGAATTCACTAGAATGCTTCACGAAGAATACTGCCCACGTGAAGAGATTAGGAAGCTTGAGGAAGAATTTTGGGTACACAAGATGGTAGGATCCGAAATCGAGAAGTATTGTACTCGATTTCATGAATTGTGCAAGCTGTGCCCGGCAATGGTGACGCCGGAATACAAGAAAATCGAGCAATTCATCAGTGGGTTGCCCAAGCAAATCCAAAGCATGGTGACTGCTTCTGATCTCTCCACCATCCAACCACTGATTCGCTTGGCTCATAAATTAACTGATCAGGCAGTAGCCCAGGGAAAGCTGCCGAAGAGCGGTGAACATCTGAAACCCCAAGAGCCCAAGAAGAAGTGGGAGCCTAGCAATAACCGAACTTTCTCACCTCAGCAACAAACCCAACACCGACCAGCACCTGCTAAAGCTTTCACTGCCACCCAGCCAAACACTCAAGGCAAAGGGGGATATCAGGGCAACAGCCCAAAATGCAATACTTGCAACTTCAACCACTTCGGCCCATGCAAAAGGGTCAAATGCACTAACTGTGGAAGAAACGGGCACCTGGCCAAGGAATGTCGATCCAACCCCAACCCCAACAACAACAACCAAAACACTCTCAAGGGGTGTTATGAATGTGGCAAACCGGGGCACATGCGGAGGGACTGCCCGCAACTGAAAAAGGGTGGAGGTGGAGCAGCGAAGGGACGAGCCTTTGTGATTGGCTCGGGAGAAGCGAAAGATGACCCCAATGTCGTTACCGGTATGTTTCTTTTAAATAATGTCTATGCTAGAATATTATTTGATACCGGTGCCGATAGGAGTTTCATCTCTAGTGACTTTAGTAAACTGCTTAATATGACACCAACACCACTAAACTATAAGTACACCGTAGAGTTAGCAGACGGCAAGCTGATCGAAACACAACATATCATCAAAGGGTGTGTCCTGATGTTAGCAGACCACCAACTGGTAATTGATCTGATGCCGGTAACTCTCGGGAGCTTCAACGTGGTGATTGGAATGGATTGGCTATCTGCAAACCACGCTGAGATTGTGTGCAACGAGAAGATTGTGCGGATTACATTGACAAGTGGAGAGCAGATCTCAATCCAGGGAGAACGGCGCGGAGTACCACTAAGCATCATGTCCTGCATGAAGGCAAATAAATACCTGAAGAAGGGATACACAGCTATCCTGGCACTTATCACAAAACAACCAAAGAAGGAACGAAAGATCGAGGACATCGCTGTCGTTCGCGATTATCCAGAAGTCTTTCCTGACGATCTATCGGGACTACCACCAGCGCGACAAGTGGAATTTCAGATAGATCTAACACCGGGAGCAGCACCAATAGCCAAGGCACCATACCGATTGGCTCCTACTGAAATGCAGGAACTATCTAATCAACTGCAAGAGTTATTGGATAAAGGATTCATTCGACCGAGTTTCTCACCCTGGGGAGCACCGGTATTGTTTGTGAAGAAGAAGGACGGATCATTCCGTATGTGTATAGACTACCGAGAACTGAACAAGGTAACGATCAAGAACCGATATCCATTACCTCGAATAGACGCTTTGTTTGATCAATTGCAAGGGTCAAGCTACTATTCGAAAATCGATTTAAGATCCGGTTACCATCAACTCAGAATACAAGAAGAAGACATACCGAAGACAGCCTTCAGAACACGGTACGGACATTACGAATTTCTGGTCATGCCTTTCGGACTGACCAATACACCGGCGGTATTCATGGATCTCATGAATCGGGTGTGTAAGCCGTATCTTGACAAATTCGTAATCGTGTTCATAGATGACATTTTGATTTACTCCAAGACTCACGAAGAACATGCCGATCACTTGAGACGCGTCTTGGAACTACTAAAGAAGGAACAATTATACGCGAAGTTTTCCAAATGTGCTTTTGGATTCGCAAAGTTCAGTTCCTTGGGCACGTAGTGAACGAGAAAGAGATACACGTAGACCCAGCCAAGATTGAGGCAATCAAGAACTGGACGGCACCAAAGACTCCGACTGAGATGCGACAGTTCCTGGGATTGGCCGGGTACTACAGACGATTTATCGAGGGATTCTCGAAGATCGCACAATCATTAACTTCCCTTACACATAAAGACAAGAAGTTTGAATGGGGAGAAAAACCAGAAGCTGCTTTCGACTTGTTGAAGCAGAAGTTGTGCAGTGCACCTATACTATCACTACCAGATGGGTGCGAAGACTTTGTAGTTTACTGCGACGCATCGAAGCAAGGACTCGGTTGTGTGCTAATGCAACGCGAGAAAGTCATAGCTTATGCGTCACGACAGCTGAAAGTGCACGAAATGAATTACACCACACATGATCTGGAATTAGGAGCCGTAGTGTTTGCATTGAAAATCTGGCGACACTATCTGTACGGCACCAAGTGCACTATATTCACTGATCATAAGAGCCTGCAGCACATTTTCGACCAAAAGGAGCTAAACATTAGACAACGCAGATGGGTCGAGCTGATAGGCGATTATGACTGTGCAATCAAGTATCATCCCGGAAAGGCCAACGTAGTGGCTGACGCGTTAAGCAGAAAAGAAATAACCAAACGCGTACGTGCACTACAACTCACCATTCACTCTGAGCTACCAAATCAGATCTGAGTCGCACAACAAGAGGCTCTGAAAAAGGAAAACCTTACCTTCAAAGCAATGCGAGGTATGGAAAAACAGATGAAACAGAAGGATGACAGAGCTTACTATCTGATGGATCGGATTTGGATTCCACACCACAGAGGATTGAGAGAAGTAGTGATGGATGAAGCTCACAAGAGTCGATACTCAGTACATTCAGGTTCTGACAAGATGTACCACGACCTAAGGACAACTTAATGGTGGCCTAACATGAAATCAGAAATCGTGACCTATGTGAGTAAGTGCCTGACTTGCTCCAAGGTCAAGGTCGAATATCAGAAACCGTCAGGGTTACTCCAACAACCAGAAATTCCAGTATGGAAATGGGAACATATTTCCATGGATTTTATCACCAAACTACCAAAGACGGCAAGTGGTTGCGATACCATCTGGGTTATCGTAGATCGACTCACTAAATCGGCACACTTTCTAACGATCAAGGAAACTGATAAATTGGAAAAGATAACCCGAATCTACTTGAAGGAAATCGTGTCCAGACATGGAGTCCCAATCTCCATAATATCAGACCGAGACAGCTGTTTCACAGCACATTTTTGGAAGTCCCTACATAAGGCACTGGGAACGAGGTTGGATATAAGCACTGCTTATCACCCACAAACGGATGGTCAGAGTGAAAGAACCATCCAGACCCTGGAGGACATGCTTCGGGCATGCGTAATTGACTTCGGTAACAGTTGGGAGACTCACCTACCTTTGGTAGAATTCTCATATAATAACAGCTATCACACCAGCATAGGAGCTGCACCATTCGAAGCACTTTACGGACGTAAGTGCAGATCACCACTTTGTTGGGCGGAAGTTGGTGAATGCCAACTAACCGGACCCGAGCTTGTGCAGGAAACAACAGAAAAGATCGTGCAAATACGTAATAGGATGGCAGCAGCTCGGGACCGACATAAAAGCTATGCCGACAAAAGGCGCAAGCCTTTGGAATTTCAAGTGGGAAACCGAGTACTTCTTAAAGTCTCGCCTTGGAAGGGAGTGATCCGATTTGGGAAACGAGGGAAGTTAAACCCTCGTTACATCGGACCATTCGAGATCACTAAACGGATAGGCTCCGTGGCCTACGAACTACAGCTACCACAAGAATTGAGTAGCGTACACAATGTGTTTCACGTGTCAAAGCTCAAGAAATGCTTATCAGACTAAACGCTCGCAATTCCGTTGGAAGAAATTCAGATTGATGAACAACTACATTTCGTTGAAGAACCGGTGGAAATTATGGACCGGGAAATCAAGAAGCTTAAACTCAGTAAGATACCGATAGTTAAGATACGATGGAATTCACGGCGTGGACCGGAATACACCTGGGAGCGAGAGGACCAGATGAGAAAGAAATACCCTCACTTATTTTCCGACCGAACTAGCACGAACAACACGAATTGAATTTCGGGACGAAATTCCTAATAACCGGGGGATGATGTGACATCTCGCATATTCCAGGTCAGCATTTATATTATTTTAATAATGATGTGTAATATTATTTCATACGTGGCACTAGAATAATTGTATTTAGTGTGACACGTGGCACAACAATTCGAACACACCGATAGTTCGAGGAACTATCGCACAACTCTCGTACGTATCTTGAATGACGAACGTTGGTGAACGGATCAGATCACAGTACACTTTCACTGCACTTAGGTCCTAGGAGGCCTAAAGTAGTTGGGCCTATGCTTACATGTCGAGAAACGATGATCGTAATCGAGAAATACGCGAAAAAATGGGTCCATAACAACAAAACAAGCTTATTGGGCCTGAAAAATGGGCCAGGTGGTACGCCTGACCCGACACTCTGACCCCTGGCGATGCGCGCGGATGAGGAAAGGGCGCCTCTCAAACGGCTGACCTGCGCGTAACGCCTGGATACCAGGACTCCTCGACAGGCGTTACGCCTGGCAACCTAAATCGCAGATTTTATTTTTAAACTCACAAAACACATCATTACCTCTACACACTCATTTTAATCTATCCCACACTCAACCTCTCGGCCATACCTCTGCCCAAACAGCTGATACTCTTTGATTTGACCCTTGGGAAGCCATGGAAGACCTCCATTGAAGCTTGGAAGCTTGAGAACCACCAAGAACTTGAAGAAGAAGGTTGTAGCTTGAACACCACCACTAGTCTCTTGTTTCTATCCAATCCATCGAGTCCAAGAGATTTAGAGGCTGATTTCTGCATCATCTCAAGGATTTGGAAGCATTAGAAGGGAGTTCTATACCCAAAACACACTTTCTTCACCTTTACACTCACATGCATGACTTTAAACACACATGCAACCACCATGGATGCACATGCACGAATTTTAGTTTCGGGTTTGATGATGTTTACATGATATTTAATGATTTATGATGTTTAAATTAAGTTTTGTGATGATCCATGATGATGTGTATGGCTATGATGCATGATTTGCTCATAAATTGTTGAGATCTTGACATGCATGTATGATCTAAGGATATCTACATGATTTTTGATAGTGAAATGCTATGGTAAATGATTTTTGACATGTTATACATAGTTTAGAGTGTTGATTATGTCAAGAAATGGTCACTTGGTGATTATTGTCAAAAATAGTAACTTTAATGTTATGAAATTGTGATTATGATGAAATGGCTTCATGTATGTGATTAGATCCAAGATTTTGTTTAAAATGATGATTAGAAACTAATGCAATGGTTATTTGGTGTATTAGAATGATTAAAATTTCTAGAAGTATGATATTCATGATTTTTACTATAAATGGAAACTTTTTGTTTTGAAATTGTTAAGAACAATGAATTTGGCAAAGGTTGTATGTTTAACATGGTTAGTTGAAGTTGCTATGATAATAATAAGTGATTTTATGACTTGAAGGATATGAAAAATGTGTTTTATCAAAAGTTACTATAAATAGTAACTTTACTTTACAAATTTGTGAATAAGAACACGCTAGATATAACGGTTATGATTAAATGACTATTTAAGACTAAGATGATGATAGTAGGATGAGATTGGTATTTAGACTTAGTCACAATTGTATATTTATGCAACTTTCTAATTATGGTAACTTTTATGTGCAAACCATGCTAAACCAACTAAGTGTAACTATGTGTTATGTGATAACATGCTCACTTAGGGTAAATATGCAAGATTAGAAAAATCGGATTATAATTTCTTACATGACTTGCTCGAATTAGAAATTTTTCTGAAACAGAAACTTACTATAACTAGTAAGTTTCCTCACGAAAGTGATTATTGGTATCCGCACATTTCACACGACACTAAACCGCACGTTACACGAGCACTTGATCCAAACCGTCACCAACGGGTCGTTAGGTGAAACACGGTCAACACGGTCAAACACGGTCAACTCGACCCACATAACAACTTGGAATGGTTAAACACTAATACGGTCCTGTGAGACCCATGTGTATGAACACACAAACTTACAACACCTATGTGATATAGGTAATTACTAGCCGGCGAGCTACACCGTTCCGATACGAACGCGCATCACTTTACTCAAACTCAGGTGAGTTTTACAGCCCCACTTTTACTCTCATACTGTTTTACTAAACTTTGGGGGTGAGAATACTATGCAACTGTTTTAGATATAGTACTGGTATGTTGTGAAAACCATTTTCGAGTGTAACTATTATCGCTTAAAAGTCCTCACTTATCCTTACCGTTAATTGTATCACAAACGAGTCGTAATTACGTAGTACTACTGGGTTTGACTAACCCCACTCGGCACCAATGTTGACTGGAGGTCATAACGAGTGTAATTTCGATGGGAATGCGGGTTCAGCGATGACCTGCGGAGGCAAACGGGAACAGTCTAGTTTCGGTAAGATGAACTGACACACTCCACGGATCGTAGTATCCAACAACAAAACTTAACATACCCAGTATATATCTGTTTATTTTTCAGTCTGTCTAAACCTGTGAACTCACCAACTTTTTAGTTGACACTTTTCGCATGTATTCTCAGGTAACTAATGGAGCATACGCTAGGATGCGCACTTGGAAGCACTAAAGAGTCTGACTGGCATATAGACTCGTGTCCTAGGCTGTTGTGTGCATTTGTTTTGATTTAAAACACTTTGAACTCTGTAGTGTCTCATACAATTGCGTTCCGCTGCAAACTTTGTTTATTTATGATATGAAAACATTTCCGCTGCTTTATTTTGAAAACATGTTTGTTTTACAAATCTGTGTGATTGAGTAACTCATATAGAGTCGTTCTATATGACCATGATCTATGATCCTGGCCACGCCACACCCACGTGGACTGACACTACGAGTGGGAATTTGGGGGTGTGACAGGCGCCGTTCGAAGCTCTTTATGGTAGAAAATGCCGGTCGCCTATTTTTTGGACCGAGGTCGGCGAATCGCAGATCACTGGTCCCGAGATTATTCAAGAGACGACTGACAAGATCCGCCAGATCCGTGACAATCTGTTAGCTGCACGCAGTCAACAGAAGAGTTACGCGGATAAACGACGGAAACCTTTAGAGTTTGAAGTTGACGATATAGTATTACTTAAAGTATCGCCCTGGAAAGGAGTGGTACGATTCGGGAAGAAGGGTAAGCTTGCTCCACGTTATGTTGGCCCTTTTAAGATCCTTGAACGAATCGGGAAGGATGCCTACAAGTTGGAACTTCCTCCTGAACTTAGCAATGTACACCCGACGTTTCACGTGTCCAATTTAAGAAAATGCTTAGCTGATCAAGATCTTCAGGTACCACTCAATGACATCCACGTCGATGATACCATGCACTTTATTGAAAAACCAGTCGAGATAATGGACCGTGAAGTTAAGAAACTCAAACGCAGTAGAATTCCAATTGTCAAAGTACGATGGGAGTCGAAGCGTGGTCCAGAATTCACCTGGGAGCGAGAAGATCAGATGAAGCTTAAGTATCCACATTTATTCACTACGGTCACTCCAAGTTGAATTTCGGGACGAAATTCCCTTAACTAGGGGAGGCTGTAACATCACTGTATTTCGGGTTGTCCGTACATGTAATTGTACTGTTACGACCTGATATGATAAATATTTATGATGATGCATTATTTGATGTTATTATTAATATTGGTATACATATGGAGAACAGATTATTATATGCATAAACCATGGGAAGTTTAGTTGAAAACGCAACTAAACAGAACCAGAGAGTTTATCACAGTTGAATTCACAGATTATGAATTTTGGTTTGGAATGGAAAGGAATTAGGAGTTGGTTATTGTTTGGTTACTAAACATAGTCAAGGACACATGGTCATGGTTTATCGAAATAGCGGTGGGACGGTGGCTGGGGCGGTCGCGACTGACCCGTACATATGCCCTATACATAAGCGTCTTTCGATTTATTATGGATGTGTCAGTGATATGGTTTAGTGGGTTGTGGATTTGGATTTATAATATTAAAGTTAACAGAATAATGAAAGCATTATTGGAAACGATTACACGTTGGTGAGGTTACGTACATAACTTAAACGCGAATATCAATTCAGATAAATTAACTTGATGATGTATTCGCGTGGGTGATGATTCACACGAATATAATTATTAGGAATAATATTCTGAAATGATATTCCACAAATCGTAAATCGAATCGAAATACGATATGAGCATTGGATTCGCAAAGGTGACGATATTTACGAATACGTACGTAAGTAACGTGTTACGACGAGATAACGAAATAATCTTAAACGATATTAAAATAAGAAAAAGGAATTAATAACATTTATTAGGAATCACAATCTAAGACAAATCTAAGCAATTAGTTTTATTTAAATAAATGATTTAACAAAAGTAAACGAAATTATTTTAACAAAACGATTTTGATTTAAATTCATTTGTTTTTAAACGAAACATAAGCCTTTAAACCTTTTATGTTTTAAAACACGATTACGAGCAAAACCGAGCATAGTATAATATTTTACGCGATATAAACGAGACCGAGCACACGGGGATTACACGGGGTATTAAAGAAGAAGATCCCACCTCCTTCTTCATTTTCCACCATTTCTTTCTCTCTCTAGAATTGAAACCCGTCACCTCTCTCTCTCTCTCTAACTTCTCTCTACCATAACTTCTTCGTTTCTCAACGGATTCAAGAGATCTTGGAGCCAAAACGTTCGTGAGACCGAGTAGAACAAGAACCCACGAAGAAACTCGTCATTTAGTCAACATTCGAGGTAAACCCGAGGCTTTTACTTTTCGGTTTTGGTTAAAAACCCTATTAGAACATGGTTATGATCTTTTTAACACAATTTTTAAGTTTTATATGTGTTAATCAGGCTAGCAGTGAACATAATGAGACCATGAACGAACCTGCAAATCTTAGAACATGATGATGATGATGATGATGATGATGATGATGAACAGTAGGTCGAGAAACAGAATGCAGGTGGCCGAACCTTTTTCTGTTGGCCGAACCGGTTGCCAGCCGAAGCTGCTAGTTGGATCCGAACCTTCTTCCCCCTCTCTAGCCACGAACCTTCGGCAACCCCACGAACCCTAGTGAGCCGAACCTCCTTGGCTAGCAAACCTTTGGGCGAACCTTTATTCTGGACGAACCTTCCTCAGCCGCGAACCTTCCTTATTCCAACGAACCTAGCAAGAGACGAACCTTGGCCATGAGGGGCGAACCCTTGTCCACGAACCGGGGAACTTCGTGGTCGAACCCCTTTGGGACGAAGCTATAACCAGCGAACCTAGGGGCTACGAACCCTAGGCTAGCGAACCTTGCATGGCTTATCTAGGATGGTGACTGAACCTACATGGGTCACGAACCTTTAAGGATGGTTGGCAATCAGCGAACCTTTTCCATGCAAAGATTAATGGCCGAACCTGCCCTTGACCGAACCTAGCTGATGGAATCGTGGGCTTGGCCGAACCTTAGGTTATTTAACCCTTAAGCAAGCAGCGAACCTTTGGGCTTTTAAACCTAAGTTTTATTGAATTAAGGTTAAACAAAAAAATAAAGGATTTGAGAAGCAATAAACACTTATGCGTGCATGCAAAGTACTACGTTATGACCTTTTCTTAATAAATTTAAGCTTAAACCTTGAGATTTTATATGATGAATATTTATAAGGATTTAATTAAGTTTGATCTCTTAAGCTTAGATTGAAATTTCATTAATTTAAATTTATCATGACAGCTTAATAAAAAGTGCATGCAAAGGTGGGTATAGATATATGCATGACAAGGGTTAACATCCTTGAATGTGTGTATATATATATATATATAGTTTATAATGAGGAATTTAGTTGATCATATGGGTATGTATTGATATGTATATGACTTAGGTCATTACTTTGGAGTATACATATATATGGGAACACATATATTACACCACAATTAGTTATTATCATAGAATGATTTAAAACTATCAAATTTGAATTACATTCTAGAGATGATTATGATATAATATTGAGTAATTAGTTTAACTTCGATGAAATAAATTAAGTGAATGAGACACTTAAGAATTTAAAGTAAACACTCATGGTCACTTAATCGAGACGAAACACATATACTTATGAATATGAAACACACGATAATTACAGGTTGTTGAGTTGTTTTTGATTTCTCTTAGGCAAGCGCGCATACTACAAGAACACTGATTCTAAGTACTCAGGTGAGTTCTCATAACCTCCTTTTAAAACCATTTTGTTTTTAAACTCAGAGGTGGAACATCAATTTAAATATTATTTTGATAACACATGGGTGACACAGGATTATTAATATGATATTCATATTAATGGATTATTATTGATTATGGATTGAGATGGATTATTACTTATCCGTGAGTCATTGTTGGTTGAGTTGACTTAGGTCCTCCGCAATGATTGAGTTACTGTTGGTGAGTTGACTAACGTCCTCCTCAGTAATTCCACTGTTGGTTGAGTTGACTACGGTCCTCCGCAGTGCACAAAGACACTTATAGGAATATTGTTGGTTGAGTTGACCGCGGTCCTCCGTGATGATTCCGCCGTTGATTGAGTTGACTGAGGTCCTCCGCGGTAACTTATGTTGATATGATTATGATGATTGATGCTTATTGAATTGATGTGATTGGTTGAAAATATGTGGATAATTATTTGTTATTATTGTGTATGTGATTACTTGGATTGTTTGAATGTTGTGTTTGTTGGATTTTGGCAGAGTTGGATTATTTCGCAGGTGCACATGTGGATTTTCTCGGGGAAATTATGAACTTTTATAAACCCATTTATAAACTCTCATAAACATTTTATAAACGTTTTTGATACATAAAAACTTATGATTTCTCACCAACTATTTCGTAGTTGACACTTGATTTTCTACATGTTTCAGGAAATGAAGAGAAGTAGGTAGAGCAGGATAGCTCTACACCTTTTGGGAACATCATCGTTTAGGTTCTTGGACTTAGCTAAAATAACTGAAATTCTGAAGACTAGAATTTAGTTAGTTAGCTAAATCTTTTGTGTATTTGATGTAACTAGCTCATGATGAACATGATTTTTGATGTAATTAATTTGGTTAATTAATTGATATGTGATGATTTAATTAGATGCCCACGAGCTTATGAACAATCTACACATCCCTCGTGGCATCCCGACGTTTCCGCCATCGGTCGGGGTGTTACAAAGCTCACGGTTTTGCCTTCGGTTGCCTGATTGAAAACTTCTTAGGGAGGTCACCCATCCTTGGATTGCTGCAACCCGAGTTGTGCAGAGAGTTCGGTAGTTTCTTGGGTTCGAATCCTACTGTTCCGCTATTATGTGTGTGATTTGCTTGTACAGACGCATTTGTGAGAGTTAAAGAAGCCTAGAGGTGTATTTTAATTCGAGTTTTATACTAGCTTTGATCGAGTTTGAATTATTTTCAACCGGCCTTATTTTTGGAATGGATTATCAGTGTTTACAAGTATTTAATCGATTAATTGCTGATTTCCACTCATTTCGCGATCAAATCCCTTCCAAACTGCGTGAGAATGAGCTGTAAGTAACCGGTATTACATTTCAGGTCGGAAATGAGTCTTGCATCGACCGGGTAAAGAAGATGGGTGAGAGGGAAATGGGTTTAGGTAATTGACATTTTTGGTCCCCCTAGTTTCTCTAACTTACCCTTCTCTTTTAATATTTCCCACACTCACATTTTGGTTTTGAAAATATTCAATTAAACCCCTCCAACTTGTGATTGGTTATTGTTTTATGTACAAACCTATTAAATATTTATACTGCTTTTTTTTTTATAAAATAAGTTTATAGTTTGTAGTTATATGAAAATTATTATTATTATTATTATTATTGTTATTGTTATTATTATTATTATTATTATTATTATTATTATTATTGTTACTAGATACCAAATAGTATTTAACATGAATATATGTGTTTATATATTTCATACACACACTTTATGATATATAAATGATTGTAAAATAATATTATTTAAAACATTAGAATTAATATTTACCTAATATACTAATATATTTTTATGTATGTATATTAGTTTACAATATAATTATATATACACACATCCATATGTGTTTATTAAATTTATTTTTATATATGTGTATTTAAATACATATAAAATGTTATTTTATAAGTATATATTACATACAAATATTTAAAAATAAATACTCAAATATTTGCTTTATTAGAATTTGAAATTGATTACAATTATTTGATTTTTAAAATAACCCTAAGGATTACATTTAAAACTTTTAACAAGTGATGATTTTAATATAAATAGTTTATTTAGATAAATAGTTTATAAAAATCTTAATAAATTTTATGAAATCAATACAGAACGAGAAATCCTTAAATAGTTTTACAAATTAATTATTTAACTTATACACTTAAAATTTAGTAAATAAGATACGATTTTTGTATATTTTACTATATTGTTTTTATGATTATAAACTAATTTAAATAGGAAAAATACTTAAATAGTTTTACAAAAGTTTTTGTTTTTAACATATTAAAAGATATTATTTTTATGAAATTTGGAATTTTCTTTATAATTTTTGGTTAAAGGAAATGGATGTAAATGGGTAAAATCCCAAAAAAAGGCGGGTTTAGGTACCGCTCCCAGGTTTCGAGCCAGGGTCTCCCCCAATATTGGCTAGCGTCTTACTACTAAACTAATGGGGGATTCGTTTTGTGTTAATGGACTGACATATTCTTATACGCTAACTCAAAATCAGCCCTAAAATCTCACACCCCACCTCTCGTCACCTGATGATGATGTCACTGCTCACTCTTTGAATGTTGCGGAAACATAGTGGTGATGCTTTAGAGATGAGGTGCAACTTTACTTGAACCGGTTTTACACACAAGATTAACTTAAAGTCAATACATTACAAGGATAACATTGCTAGCACAAATCATAAGTTACTACTCACCACTTAATACATACTACACATTATGACTTACTTATTTATAAGTGCCTGGTTAAGCAGATTCTCACGTGTCATCACTGTCTACCTGCAAAAGTTAGTAAGTTTGAAAAGTCAGCACAAAGCTGGTGAGTTCATAATAATTGATCCAATACAATATGATATGATAAGAAAGTTATTGATACACATTACCAAAGACAACCATGGGACCCATATCTAGTTCCTTTCGAACTGAATGATCTGATAAGATACTACCCATCGGTAAATATTCTTGTGTATCATTCTTAATGTCTATCACATACATTAAGATAAAATTTGAAACAGGTAACAAACATTCACACCGGGGGAGATGCAATCCTCCCAGTACTATCATTGTTTCTTGTTCGGCCCCACATGGGTTCACTAGATACAATTTGATATATGAGGACTTTTTGATATTGTGATAGAAAGATACACATGAAATCCCATGAAATTCAATGAAATCACACAGACAACAGTGAAGCATATCATATGTTTAAGAAAGATTTCCCAATGATACCCTGATGTTTGTAAAACATTAAAAAGAAAAAGGGTTGTACGAAACTCACCTAAAGTGTTGAAGTCAATGGTTAGTGCGCAGACTTGTGTTTGTAGTTCAGTTCTGCATTAGTTAAAGTTTTATAACTTATTTGTGTTTTAATTTTCTTATTAGATCTTCCTTAACGTTCAATGTCAAGGACATTGTAACTTAAGTCATCAAACTGATATTAAGTTCTTAATTAGTTCTCTTAATTGAATATCACAAAATGTATGATAAAATGGGAACCTATAATGTTTTAGGTTCCTATTAAGAATTTTATGACTTATTGGATTAATCAGAATTTCCTCAGAATAACCAAATAGGTATTTTTGTTGATTAGAGCATTGGAACAGTTTCTCGATTGGTTTCTGATCTAGGAATAGTCAATCCTTGTCGTAGGTTGCTTTAGATATCATGAAACATAGGAATATCATATTGGAATAGGCTTAATAACCATATTCAATATACTAATCTGACTGTTAATATGAACATCAGATTGCTACTTGAAACACGTGAATTTGCTCTAGCATTTCAAGTAATGATCAAGACAATCATAACCATTGTCAAGATCAAATGGGTTAAAACCATTATGATCTATAGAATGGTTTCATGATAACCGGACATCATAACGGATCAAAACAAGGATTTCACCGTTAACATTCAAATTTCTTTGTTTATATCTATTCCTAGTTATCATCTAAGCAATAGTAACCATTTCATTACGTTCAAAAACTAGATTTAATCCATACATTATCAAACTAGTAGGAGAAACCGAATTGTTACCCATTCAGACGGATTTTCGGTTCGGATGTAGTAGAAACAATCCCAGCTCGATTATGATTTTTCTTTAGCTTCATAATAGAGTTTGGTTCCTGAAATGCGATCAGATCAAGTTGTGAGTGTGTAGGTTCGAGAGAAGAGAGATAGATTGTTTTTGCAAGAAAATCTGACGATTCTAGCAGCTTAGAGTTGCCGACCCTTCGTAGCCTACCGCCAAGAATGTATGAAAAGCCCTTGGCGTACCGCGAGGAACTCTGTAGGAGTTTAGATACTTTGGGCTCTTCGTTTACCACGAAGGAGAGCAAAAAGATCCTTGGCATACCACGAAGGATTCCGGACTTAGATATTTTTCAATTTTTCTCGTTTTTACGTTTCCAATTCTCGCGTATTTTCTAATCGTATCGAATTATTAACGTGGATTTCAAACAAGAATATTGTGAACTTTCAACGTAATTTTCACAGTCTCCTCCTGTTAAAGAAATTCCGTTCCGAAATTTGTTAGAGACTTATCTGTAAACAATCATTTATGAAAACAAATGAGGATATTTTTCTTTTATGCGATCCTCACGTTCCCATGTATATTTAGGTCTTCTTTGAGAATTCCATCTAACTTTGACAATTGGAATTCGGCTTTGCTTCCGCACTTTGACTTCTCTATCCATTACTTGCACCGGTTCTTCAGTGAACTGGAGTTTGTCATCGATCTGAATTTCTTCAAGAGGTACTATCAACGATTCATCCGTTAAGCACTTTTTCAGGTATGACACTTGAAAAATATTGTGTATGTTACTAAGCTCTGGAGGTAATTCAAGTTTATAGGCTACCGTTCCAATTCGTTCTAAACTTTTTGAATGGTCCTTCGAATCTTGGTGAGAGTTTACCTCGCTTTCCAAATCTGAATATGCCTTTGCATGGTGAGACTTTTAACATGACTCGATCTACCA
This sequence comes from Mikania micrantha, assembly GCA_009363875.1. Classification (NCBI taxonomy): domain Eukaryota; kingdom Viridiplantae; phylum Streptophyta; class Magnoliopsida; order Asterales; family Asteraceae; genus Mikania; species Mikania micrantha. Next base: position 81,680,744 of record CM018691.1, on the reverse strand, counting down.
TTTGGAATTCTAGAGGTCTCTGATGGTTATCAGCATGACACTTTTGACGATCGCGTGCTGCTTCGATTCGTTCTTGAATTAGTGCGATCTTGTCCGTAGTTTCTTGTATAATGTGGCACCTCGCAATTTCCAGTTCAGCAAGCGATCTAACTAAATTATTATTTAATTTATTATTACATACGTGGCACTAGAATTGGTTTAATTTAGTGTGACATATGGCACGATAGTACACGCATAGTCATGTAGCACAGTAATTCGAGGAATTACCAGAAATGCACACATGTGTCTTAAACTCACGAACATTGGTGAACAATCGAACAATTTATACAAATGAACAAAAATGAATGATATGTGATTAAATAACAAACAAATCTAAGACGTATGTCAAAAATATAATCGATAACGAAAAACGGATGAAAAACGAATCAAATAAATAAAAATGGGCCATTTGGGCCACGTTGAAAAGAAGTAACCCGAGGAAAAGCTGTTTTTCCAGGAACAAGGCTTTAGACACTTAGTCGAAGCTTTGGTTTAGATCCCTCTAAAGTTTTGCACAAATTTATTTTCGTTGTTTAGTTTTCTTGCTTAGAAAGAGAGAAGAGAAACAGAGAGAAAGCACAAGGAATTATGGGGGAAGTAATTTAATTTATTCAGAGAATGTTGGGAGTTAAATACCCAACATTCTGAGACACAAATACAAAGTCAACAACAACGGAAACAAGAGTCTTCAAGTCTTCTGAGGTTGAAGTAGTTGTGCTGATGTTTAGTGGTTATTCTTTTAGAAGATGATCATCGAAAGCTGATTAAACAATCAGTTATTTCGGAATATGAGATTATCTTCCGAGTCATTTGATGTCTTCCGATGCAATGGTTGTCTTCTGAAGGTGTCATAGTCAGGTAGTGTCTTCTGAGGTAGATAAGTTCGGCGGTAGTTCTTTTTGGCGAATCTTCCGCTGCTGATATTTCGATGTTGAAGCAGTTCTTCAATCGGAAGAGAAGCATCCGCGGTTGGTCAATTCGTGGTTTATTCATCTGTCTGGCTTCAGTGGTTTTGCTCATCAACTCTTATTTTCCAAGAATCTCCCTCTGGACTAATGAAGCCAAAACCATTTATTTTTGTTTTAAAGCCAGACCAATTTTATTTCTTAGAGTTCGAACATAGTTCAGAACTTCATACTCTATATCAGCATTGTCCAGAGTCTTGTGCTGCAGTTCCTTCAGATCATCAATTGGTAGGGTGAGAATCTCATCCCAATTTGAGAAGAAGGTTCTTGAACCATTATATCTTTCAATGGCCAAGCTCTTGGAGACAGAGTCATAGAACCATCTTTTTATTATGTTTCTGGATTCTTTGATCTGAGGAGGCTGGGATTTGAAAGGTTGACCCAGAGGAAGAGAAGCTCCAGCAGACCCAACACTTAGGCTTCCCATAGGTGCATTTATTAAGTGATCAAGCATTGTGCTTGGGTTGGCATCCTTGAGCTGAGTTACTATAGTAGGAGAAGGGGAAGTGACTTCTTTCCAAAGCTCAGGATGATCACTGTTCTCTCTCTTGAACGTTGATCATTCATGAAACAGAACATTATCTCTCCATATTGTTATTGCATTCTTTGGTCCCCATTGATTTTGGATGAGGATATGTTTTATTCTTTTCCTCTTATCAGTGGTCTTTTTCTTCTTGACTTTAGCTTTTATTCTTTTGGATGAGACTTCAGCTTCATTTCCGAGGTTAGTAATATCCCAGTTGCTGAAGTTTTCAACCTTTTACTTCCCTTCATCCAGCAAGAACTTAATCAGCTGCTCCCTCTCCGCCTGATAGGCTTTATGTTGTTGCTGATCCAATCTGACAATTTGTTCCTGATAGGTCCTTACCAGTTCATCTCCTGAGAGACCAGTGGCTTCTAGACCAGCTAGGATCGTGTTTTCCTTCTCCGTTTCTTTATTCTTTATCTTCCTAAGGTCTTTATCGGAAGGGAAAGTCCTTACAAGTGAATAGGATTCCTTTATTGGAGAAGTTTGTGGTTTCTCAGCATCTTCTGACCTTATAGGTGAGGGAGCTGTGGTGGTTTTGGGAAGGTCAGACTCATCATCAGCCAATATGAGCCTTCTCTTTCTTGAAATAAGAGAGGCACTGGGCTGATCATCATTTAAGTCTGAGCTATGTTCTTGAGCAGGGGTTAGAGGTTTCTGAGGTATGTTATTGGGTGTTTTGGTTTTTCCGACGACATTCTTTTGTCTTCTTGAGAAAGACTGAGTGATTATTGGTGCTAGCTTTGGGCCAATTTTGGAGGCATTGAGAGTAGTAGGAAGGAAGGTTTGTGAGGATAGTTCTAGGAGGGTTCGAGAGGCAGAATTTGGAGAGAAGGTGGGTGAGTTTTCTTTATTTGTGTGTATAGGTGAAGAAGATGGGGCAGCAGTTGTGGGCTTTATTTGCTCAGTGGGAGCTGATTTAGAAGGTTTGGGTTTTCTGGATACTCCAGATGTTCCAGTGTTTATTTGAGCTTCAACTTCCCTTAGCTTCTGCTCTGAGCTAGCCTTAGCAGCTTCAGTTTGGAACTGCTGATCCAGTGCTGCTTTGAGGAGTGCCTCTTGATTTTTCAATCTTATTTCCTTCATCCTCCTTTGCTCAGTCTTGTCTTCTGCCCTTTTGGCAGCTTGGGCAGCATACAAGAGTCTTTCATTCTCCCTCTTTTTGGCTTCATTAGCCGGTTCCTTGAACCAGGGAGAAGGAGGAGCAATCCCAGAAAGAGACTCAAGAAAACGGGTATGGTTAGAAACTTCATGTTGTAAGGAGGAGACTTTGGTATCTACAGAAATTTTCAGTAGATCCAGTTGGATCTTTTGAGTGGTGAGGAATTGTTGGGTAAAGTTTTGAAGCAGGGTAGTTAGATGGGCAGTAAGAAGTGGGTTTAACACTTCTTGAAAATCAAGAGTTGAGAAGGTGGGGGCAGTGGAAGTAGGTGAAGTGTTTGGAGGACATTCAAGTGAAGGTGCCTTCATGGGGATGGATTTGGGTTGCAGGACTTGATTATTCAAGACTGTTGTGACTAACTCAGTGATCTTGGTCACATCAGCCTGAATATTAGCAATAGAATCCGTCAATTCCTTTATTTTAAGATCTGATTCGTCCATCCTTTTACGGATGTCATTCGAATTCCTGACTAGTGAGTCAGTTTTATCATGACTTGAGTCCATCTTAGGAATGTCATGGACCCATTTTTCTTGGTTCCGGGGATTTCCAACCGCAGTTTCAAGAACTTCATGGGTTGTTGCCATATCAGGAGTCTTATTGTCTGATTCATTCAAATGAGAGCCCATTGGATTCACATATGAGATGGATGCTCCAGATATATGATCACGATGTCTAGATGGACTGGACATCCTGATCTCATCCTCTTCTCCATGGGTAAGAGATTGATGAATTTGAGCAGAGGTTTGATGTGGCAGTTCCTCTATTGGTGAAGGTGGAGGAGAACCAAGTTGCTCAAAAACAGAATCAATCTCATGGAGAACATGGGTAGGAGAGTAAGGGTCTATTTGTGGAGAAGAAACATAGATGTCCTTGGGAGAGTCGACTTCCATCTGAGTGTCAAGTGACATTTCAGTGGTTAGAGAGGGTTCCCTTTGGAGTACAACATCATCCTGTTGAGAGGATTGATGAGGAGCTAGGTGGGGTGGAGATGCTTGATTCATCTGTGAGGATGGAACAGATGTATCCAATTGCCCAGTGGGCGCAGAGACATGTTCAGGGATCTCATCTTCCTGAACAGTCTTTTTGGGCTTTTTAGGTTTAGAGGCTTTGGTAGAGGCTTTTCTTTTGGCCGGTACCTGTATAGGTGTGGAAGAAAAGGTGGATGTGGGTTCACCATGGATGGGTGTTTCTTCAGTGTCATCTAATTGTCTTGCATCAGTGTTCAATCTAGTGAACACATGTTTGTCAATACTCTTAATAGTAGAAAGAGGATCAATATGACAAACATTATTAAGATCGGAAAAGAGACAAGCCATCACAAACCGATGGTCTAGTAGAAACTTGGGATTTTTCTGGTTATGTACCAGATGGTCAAAAATTATTTGGGACAAGTTGACCTTTTTGTTGGACAGAACAGCATACATGACATATTGCATGTCATATGGCATTTCTCCCCAACTCGTCGACTTTTGAGAAAGACATTGTAAAATTGTGTGATACAGAAACTTGTACTTAGGGCAGAAGAAAGCTTTGTACAAGGTCCTGTTTTTCAGGTCACACTGATAATCACACTGAACAAAGGCATTATGAAGAAGTTTTAAAGAAACAGTTGTGGGAGCCTTGGTGTCGTTCAAGTTTAGGGTAACACTTATTTTGGAGGGGGTGAGGGTGCCTCGCTGACCAGCCACCACCGAAGCGATGCTTTCAACAGAGTCATCCTTTGTCACCAAGGAGGAGTTTGCCCAAAACTGGTTTAGAGCAACTTTCGAGATAGGAGGGTTTAGAATGAGAGCAGTATGAATGAAGGATTTTACCATAATGTCGATTGCTTCGTTGTAGTGAGGGTACTCAGAAGATTTGACAAGGTAAGCTCTGAGGTTGTGGTTCGGCTTGATTTTCAACTCTTCATATGCCATTTTTATGACGATATACACCGAGCAGTTATGAGTGCAAAGTGTGATTACAAACTTTGCTTTAAAGAAAAAGAGATGAGGAAGTTTAACCGTTCGCACACAAGGGTGGTTTCAAAAATAAAAACTGCCACTACTTATAACTTACCAAAAGCTTTACCTCAGGGTTTTTACCCTTTGGACAAACCTGTGATCAAGAGAGAGAAGAACAAACGACAAATAAGTACGTTCATGCACACCCTGAAGTACAGACAAAGCTTTGTAAGGAATGAAGCCTGGTCCGATGCCGTTACACCATCATCATGAGCATGATGCTCAGACGGAATCAGTGTAAGTGCGTCGTGCCAGGCGACATGCCTGACAAACAGTTGTCCTTCACCATGAGCAGCATTCAATGAAGGGTTTTCGTGATCAAAAGAAGATCAAGAAACTTCGTTAAGTTATTGTGAAAGAACTGAAGAGCTTAAGAGGGTAACCACTGATATAAATTATATCAGTGGTCATTAGAGAAGAGAGGGGTAGAAAGGTAAAATGCGAAGATATTATCGAGCTGTGAGAACAATTAATGAGGGTCAATTCAATTAATTGTAGGGGGTCTAATCTTGCAGAGCGATTAGTGACCGTCAAATCAGACGTAAGTCTCAAGAATTAGTTAACTTTAGAGAAAAGAAGTTAACCACGGAAGACATTTTTAACATCGGAAGAACCTTATCCTCGGAAGAAAAGTAACCATGGATAAGTAATGAGGTTAAAAGTCTCGAAAGGAATAGAGACATCGGAAGGAAAGAAACCACAAAAGGTTTAAAATGTAACAACGGAAGGTTTTAACCGCGGATAGATATGAAGCAGTGGCTAGTATAACCACTGATCATATTCGTGTTTTGGGATAACCACTGAGATAGACCAAGGTTGCTTCATCAGTAGTTTATCAAATGTCCGTTGTTAGGATAATTTTTGAGGATTATCCTTTTATATATTTATTTAAAGGTTTAAGAAACATATTCTTAACCATGTTTATTAGCTCATATTTATCATTCCCAATTTGGTCACAAACTTAGAAAAGGTTGAAGAGTCCAAAGGTTTGGTAAATATGTCTGCTATTTGGTCACTTGTAGAGACATGTTCTGGGACAATTAATCCCTTTTCAAAACAGTCTATAAGGAAGTGATGCCTTATTTCTATGTGTTTGGTTTTTGAATGGTAGACGGGATTCTTTATTATGTTTTTGGCAGCTTCGCTGTCTATTAAGAGGTGTTTTTAGTTCAGTTATTCCAAAATCCAACAGTTGTATTGTAACCAAAGGATTTGGGTAGTGCAATGGGCTACTGCAATGTACTCAGCTTCAGCAGTTGAATTTGACACCGACATTTGCTTTTTTGCTTTGCCATGACACTAAGCAATTGGCAAAGAACTGACATCCTCCCGAAGTAGACTTTTCTGGTGAGCGAGCATCCAACAGAATCACTGTCTGAAAAACCAACAAGCTTACAAGTTTGATTAGCCGGATACCAAATACCTAGCACAGGAGTGCCTTTAAGATATCTGAGTATCCTCTTCACAAATGACAAATGGGATTGTTTAGGGGTTGACTGGTATCTTGCACAGACACATGTTGCATACATGATGTCTGGCCTTAATGCAGTAAGATACATCAAAGATTCAATCATGCACCTGTAGAGAGTTTGATCTACAGGTTCACCATTTTCATCTGGACTTATTCCTGGACTTGTTGCCATGGGGGTAGATATTATTTTGCAATCATTCATATCAAATTTATTTAAAAGATCCTTTACATATTTAGATTGATGAATGAAAGTCCCATTGGGGGTTTGTTTGACTTGGAGTCCTAAAAATGTTTTTAATTCACTTAAAGCACTCATTCCAAACTTAGAAGACATTAATTTAGAAAATTTTTCACACAAGGAAGGTATTGTTGATCCAAAGATGATATCATCCACATAAATTTGGACCAACAAAAGTTCCCTGTCTACCCTCTTGATGAACAAAGTCTTATCAATGGTTCCCCGAGAAAATTTATTAGTAAGAAGAAATTCAGAAAGAGTGTCATACCATGCTCTGGGTGCCTGTTTCAGACCATAAAGTGCTTTGTCTAGTCTGTACACCCAATCAGCATGATGAACATCATCAAATCTTGGAGGTTGACACACATGGACTTCCTCCTTTATAGTCCCATACATGAATGCACTTTTTATATCCATTTGATATAAAGTTATATTATGGGATATAGCAAATGCTAGGAAGAGTCTGATGGCTTCTAGTCTGGCCACGGGAGCAAATGTTTCATCATAATCGATGCCTTCCTCTTGGCAGTACCCTTGCACTACCAGTCTAGCTTTATTTTTGATCGCGATACCTCTGTCATCTATTTTATTTCTGAATATCCATCTAGTTCCAATAGGGTATTTTCCTGCTAGCAAGGGACAGAGAATCCAAACATTTTGCCTTTTGAACCGTAACAGTTCATCTTGCATAGCCTCAACCCAATTTGGGACAAAAAGGCTGCATGAAGGCAGAAGTTTGAAATCTGGCTCTTAGTTTGAACACCTTTATTTAAATCACCTAGGATCTGCTCTAGAGGATGATTTCTGTGGAAAGGAACAATGTCCAAACAGTTATTTATAAAGGCTGCATCGGAAGAAGATGAGTTTTCAGTGAGGCCAGGAGAGTTTTTTGGTGGGGAAGCATGAACATGTTTAGGAATATCTACCAGTATATTATCCAAGGCTGGGGATAACGAAGTAGATATTTGTTCATCTTGGTCTTGAGGATTTATTTGATAAGAAGGAATAGAAGTAAAGAATTTAGATACAGAACATTCCTCAAGAGAGGATATATCTTCAGAGGTTTGACACGATTCTGAAGGAGAAGAAGAAGGAGTAGAAGAAATGTAGGTGAAGCTTTCAAGATCAAAGAGATCATCAGGAGCAGATGGGAAAGAGGAAGTTGATGCAGATTCATTGAATTTAACATCAATAGTTTCCTCTACAATTTAGGTCCTGAGATTGAAAGCTCGGTAAGCCTTAGAGGTCTGAGAGTATCCAACAAAATATCCAGAGTCAACTTTAGCAGCGAACTTGGACAAAGAGTCTTTTGTGTTCAAAATGAAACACGGACACACAAAAACTTTAAAGAAGGAAATGAGAGGCTTTATGTTATGAAGGACTTCATAGGCAGTCTTGTTATGTCTCTTCACAATGTGAACTCTATTTAAAACATAGCAAGCAGTATTTACTGCCTCAGCCAAGAAGGATAAAGGTCATCCTGAGTTTGCAAGCATAGTTCTTGCTGCTTCAATAAGTGTCCTATTCTTTCTTTCCACAACTCCATTTTGAGCAGGAGTTCTAGGAACACTATATTGTCTGAGGATTCCTTTAGAGATGCAGAACTTATCAAGAACCTGATTCTTGAATTCAGTGCCGTTATCACTCCTTATTGTCTTGATAGGAAGACCAAATTGTCTTTCAAGTTGAGTGATAAGGGCAATTATTTTATCAAAAGTCTCATCTTTGCTGAAAAGGAAGAAGGTCCAGAAAAATCTTGAGTAATCATCCACAACAACTAAACAATATCTCTTTCTTGCCAAGCTGGCTACCTTCACTGGACCAAACAGATCCATATGAAGCAGATTGAGACAGTTAGTTGATTTGGATTCCTCAATAGACTTATGCGATGTTTTATGTTGCTTTCCCTTTAAGCAAGATTCACATTGACCTTCGAAGTGAAATTCTTTGGAAGGTAATCCTCTTACTAAAGAAAGAGTAGAAAGCTTATGAAGAGATTGGTGGTTAAGATGACTGAATCTTCTGTGCCAAATGGAAGTTTCAGAAGATGCTGCCTTAGCTATCAAACAAGTAGGAGAAGATGTTTGAGAATCAGTGGTCATGTCCACAACATAGACATTTCCACTTCTTTTCGCCGTTAGCAAGATGTGTTGATCAATTAAGATCTTTATTTTTGAATTTATTTCAGGAGAAAGAATTTTGAAACTGTCCTTGGTGAAAAATGAACTAAAGTTCTTGTCTGCTAGTTGAGAAACACTCAGGAGATTAAACTTGAGGTTTTCAACTAAGCATACATATTTGAAGTGCAGTTTTCCACTCAGGACAGAACCAGATCCTACTATCCAGCTTTTTGCATTATTTCCAAAGGAAACATATCCTCCATTCTTTGGAATGAAGTTATTTAAGATGGATCTGCATCCTATAATGTGCCTAGAGCCTCCACTGTCCACATACCATAGATGATTTTGGCTTGAAGAAGATCTCTGCACATGAGGATCAAATGCAATCGGTTAGATATAGGTCATAATTTATTTTAGAAGAAAGATGAGAAATTTTTAGATGCTTATTTGTTTTGCTGAGTGTTATTCATCAATTTCTGCATCATTAGTATCAGCTGTTGCTGATTTTGATGCAAAATATTGATTTGTGAATCAACAGAAGAAGGGTTCACATCAGCAGGAGAATAGGAAGCAGGTGTCACCACGGGATAAGAAGGTGGTGTACCAAGAATAGATAGACCGGGAGAAGCAGATAGAGGTGAAGACATGTGAAGAGATGGATGGGAGTTAGTTCTTATTGAACTGTTAGCTGAAGATCTATTTGCCTTCTTTGATTTCTTCATCTTATTGTGAAGATTCTCTTTTGATGAAGAAGTCTGTTCAGCTTTCGATTTTCCTACATTAAGTTTATCTATAGCTTTCTCCAAAGGAGTTTTTGTCCAGCAGTTTTCAGTAGTGTGATTGTACTTGAAACACTTTAGACAAGCAGGAGATACAGAAGAATAGTTGGGGATGAAAGGCTGATTTGCCTTCATTATTAGATAAGGTGGGTGAGGATGAGAAGGAGAGAATCTGATATCAACCATGGGCCTCTTTCCTTTGTCAAGGCGGGCAACATGATTATCAGATGTTTCAAGAGAAATTGTACCTTTCGAAATTCGAGTAGAGCTCATGGTTGGAGCAATCTCAGTTTGTTCAGAAGAATTATTGTTCTTATCACTTTCCAAGTGTATTTCTTCCAGTTTTTTCTACGTTGGTTTTAGTGGGATAAACAAACGTAGGAAAATGTCTAGGTTGGTATACTCTTGGAGGTGTGATTTTTATGGCCGGAATTTCATCCGGAAGAAAGGTAGGGGAGATGGGTTGAGAACCAGTCTCATTTATTTCATTGTCAATCAGGGTATAGTCCTCTGGAGGACTAGTGTGATTGTACTCGATTCCGAATTTAGCCTTACTGTGAACTTGCTTACCCAGAAGCATTTTGAATCCTTTGCAGGATTCAACCCACTTGTCACAGCTGACTTTGGTTTGAGATAGTTCATCTCTACATGCTGCATATTTTTCATTTTGCAAATCAAATAGAGCTTGTAGGTTGGATTTTTCAGTCTTTAGGATAGAGATTTAACTGTCCTTATTTTTTATTAATTTTTCTACTTCAGAATTTTTAATATCTAGCGGTTGCTCCAACTCCTGATTTTGTTGTTGAAGCAACATGTTGGCTTTCTTTATTTTTGAAAAAGCCTCAATGCACGAATCGGTGCATATTTTTTCCAGAGTAGAAGAAGATACATGTGTATCAGGAGTGTCCGCTACAGGTTGATCGGAAGGAGTAGGATCGTCACCAACAACCATGCAAGCAAATTCTGTTGGTTGAGAGGTGATGAGGGCATAGCCTACATCTTCAGGCAGACTGCTTCAGCTCTCTACGTACTCTTGGTGAAAAGAGCCGGTTAAGTAGAAGAAGAGGACTGGACAGCAGGGCCTGATGCATTTATTTGTGATGGGGGTGGAGCAACAATTTGAAGAGGGGCAGGAGTGAGCTGATACATGCTACCATTGGGAGCTTGTACATATTGTACATTTGTAGAAGGAGAGTTCTGTACAATGTGTGCTGACTCCTGAGAATTGTTGTGCCTTCTGAAAGATGAGGAAGAAGAAGAAGAAGAAGAAGAAGAAGAAGAAGCAGCAAAAGGTGTTGAAGAAGTATGTGAGTATGTGTTTGGGAAAGTCACGTACGTTGAGGAGTTAGAGTTGGGAGCATAATGTCTCATATTGTTGAGTTAATATCTCCCCTGGTATTAGCCACAACATCGTCGGGTAGCACAGAGTATATTTCATTAGGGAGGGCCATAGCCAGTTGAGCATGTGCCTTGGCATCAAGCTCTAACTTCTGGTAGTCTTCTTCGGTGTAATTCTGAGGATCCTTAGGGACATGGTCTCCAGTCTTCGTGTCCAGGACCATTGGTTTATGAGGTCCGAACATGACAGACTTCCAACATCCAGTATGATTATTGGAAAGAAATGTAACATCCGTCTCTACCAAATATTATATTGATGCCTAACCAAGATTGGTGGTCTTTGTGGCAGAACCGGTGTTATGGGGTCTAAGGTGAATTGTTCTGACATGGGTTCACAAAACAGTTATGAGTAAATCAAAGAATGATGAGTTCTCAAAGTAGTTTGTTAGAATGATTTTTGAACACAGTTTAGCTCAAAAACCAAACTCCTACAAATTTAGAAAGACAAGAAAGACAGAAGAGACAATACACAGAAAACTAAACAGCAAGATATAACGAGAGCTTTGAGTTCTAGTCTTGATGGTTAAACCAAGACTAAGGACATGGCTCTAATACCAATTGTCGAAAAGCAGAAACCCGAGGAAATCTGTTTTACCAGGAACAAGGCTTTAGACACTTAGACAAAGCTTTGGTTTAGCTCCTTCTAAATTTTTGCACAAAGTTATTTTCGTTGTTTAGTTTTCTTGCTTCAAAAGAGAGAAGAGAAACAGATAGAAAGCACAAGGAATTTTGGGAAGAAGTAATCAATTTATTCAGAGAATGTTGGGACTTAAATACCCAACATTATGAGATACAAGAACAGAAATAATAAGACAAATAGCTGACACTGTTACAGACACTAAATCAACAGACTAGTACAAATACAAAGTCAAAAACAACGGAAACAAGAGTCTTCAGGTCTTCCGAGGTTGAAGTAGTTGTGCTAATGTTTCAGTGTTTATTCTTTCAGAAGATGATCATCGGAGCTGATTAAACAATTAGTTATTTCGGAATAGGAGATTGTCTTCCAAGTCATTTGATGTCTTCCGATGCAATGGTTTTCTTCCGAAGGTGTCATAGTCAGCTAGTGTCTTCTGAGTTAGATAAGTTCAGTGGTAGTTCTTTTTTGGCGAATCTTCCGCTGTTGATCGTCCGATGCTGAAGCAGTTCCTCAATCGGAGAAGCATTCACGGTTGGTCAATCCGCGGTTTATTCATCTGTCTGGCTTTAGTGGTTTTGCTCATCAGTCCTTATTTTTCCAACAGGCCAGCCCAGGACCGTCGTGGTATGCTAAGGATCCCGGCGAGATCCTTCGCGGTACGCGAAGATGGGCGGCAATTTGAATTCAGCCGAATTACTTCGTGGTACGCCACGACCGATCTACTTTCACCTTATCGATACGCAGCATGTCCCTGAGGGGCACCAGGCTATTTTTTCCTTGGCAGTAGGCCTGGACCCCCGGGGGGGCATGCTTGGCAGTACGCGATGGCTTCCAGAAGCCTAAAACATTATAAATAACATCCCATCTCATTTATTAACGTCCTTACACTTTTCTCTCGACTGGAACAGTATATCCCCGACCCAAAAACTCTGTCAACACCACCATACACCTCCTTGAGCTTATTGGGAGCTGCCTAGAACTCCATTGAAGACTTGGAAGCTAGTGGAAACTTTGGAGATGCATCAAGACCAACATAGATTCTACAGTAGCTGTTAGACCACCATCAGAGACTTCCAGAGCCCTGAGACCTCTGCTCTTGCACTAAATCTGTCATCTAGAGCTCTTGGAGGTAGTCTCACATGACCATTTACACTATACACACCCAAATCACGCATGCCACATATTTTACCAACATGCAACACCATTAATGGCACATGCACGAACCTTGGCGTTTATAAATCTATATTTGGGTGTTTTGATGATTGATTTAAGCTATTAGAACGATCTATGTTGAGTATGGATGTCATTTCGTTCTATTTGGTGATGATTTGTGTATGTTACTAAAAATAGTAACTTTTGTTAAGGCAAATGATGTTTTAGACTTATGATGTTTGTTAATAAGATGATTCTTACATAGGAATGATGATAAGAACAAGTTAGCTAGTTTGATTTATTGAAATGGGTGATTTTGACATATGTTACTATAAATAGTAACTTCGATGATACAAAATAGAGATAGATGATGTTCTAGGCATGATAGATGGTGTTAAATGATGATTTGTGAGTGTTGATGAGCATATGGAAGGATTAGTTTGATTGGATTAATGAAATAAATGATCTAGCTCCCAAGTTTCTAAATAAGGAAACTTTGGTCAAGAAATCTTGCCATGCATGTTGATCAAGGTTATGTATAACTAATTTGATAATGATAATGGTTATATGAACATATTTTTATAGCTTGCTTGATTTTGATTAGATTGAGCTTTATGACCAACTTGCTGATTATCGTAACTTTGAATTGGGGATTTTTGTTGAAATACATTATAGGGACATGTTAGATGGTGACATGTATTATAAAATGCCTTGATATGATAATATGAATGTTGTTGTATGAATTTATTGAATTAAAACATGATAAATATAAAAACCTTCTATAAATAGTAACTTTATTTGGGAATTTCTATGAAGTAGGACTACTGAGCATGCTTTGTAGTGATAGATGACGAAATATGCTTTGTTTAACAACATGAAAATCTTTGCATGATTTTTGGTGTTAAGACATGATAAATATAGAAACCTTCTAAATTCAGTAACTTTAATTACCTAAAATGGATTTGGTGTTTACTTGAAGACATGTGACAATGTGTTATGTGATAACATGATCATATAAGGAAAACAAGCATGCTAGAATGTTAAAATATGAATTTATGTAAACTTACTAAAAATAGCATCCTACTAATAATAGAAACTTACTATAAATAGTAAGTAAACCATTGAACGTGGTTTATATGTTTACGTGCAATACGTGATATAAAACATTAAACACACGATAACAAAATAACGAGTCACCAATGGATCGTTGAGTCAATACGGTCAAACACGCAGTCAAACATGGATACACATAACAACTTAGAGTTGTTTGGACACAAACATGGTCAAGACAAGCCAACTTGGACACGAACACGAACACATACATGAACATGAACGTGAACAAAAACTCATGATACCTATGTGATATAGTTGACAGCTAAAGACAACCAGTTTACAATAACAACAATAGTTATAACTCAGGTGAGTTTACTACCACCATTTTCTATTGATGTGTTAGTTTAACACATCCATTTGTTGTACATAATCGAGTCCGTTTTAGTAAGTTTGTATATATTTCGAGTCTTTTTAGTTCCTCTTTACATTTTAGTGTTTTTTGTGCATGAATGTCCTGGAGGAGTGGAAACAAGGGCAAACGGGCATCGGAATCGAGTGCGGTTGATCGAGCGAAGAAAACGAAGAAAAAACCCTAGGCGGTACGCCCAGGCCACTTCTTGGTCCCAGGCGGTGCGCCTGGGAACATTCTCTATTCCACAGCATCCACGCACACCGCCTGGTCAGGATGACCTGCCGCAGGCGATGCGCCTGCCAGCTCAGCCGCCCGCCACAATTTTGTCTAGCGCGCACCGCCTAGCTCCACGCAGCCCCGCTAAGCGATGCGCCTGAGATCTTTTTCAGCCCTAAAACCATAATTTCATGCCTTCTATAAATGGGACCGCTAACAGAACACTTGGGGGGTCTTCTTCTATGATTTTGGAACCCTAATCAAGCCTGGAGCTGCTGGAGCTTAACCATGGAGTCCAAGGCTTGATTAGAGCTTGTTGGAGTGAAGAAGGAAGAGCTTTTTTGAGTATTTTCTTTATCTTTCCATGTTCTTAGTTTAAATCAGTAGTTTTGTGATGTATTTAGACTTTATCAGATCTGTTTTTTTACTATTGTGATGTTGGTTGGCTAATCTAGGGTTATATCTAGGTTTGGGATGATAAAGTTGTGAACTTTGTTGATTTTGGACATTATTTATGTTTATGGATGATATATGCATTGTTATCATATGTAAAGTTCAGATCTTTGATGGTTTTTGCATGTGTTGTATGATGATACTTGATGAACGTTGGATCCAAGTGTGTCTAGGAAGGTCTTTCCTCAAATAGATGCATGTTAGGCCTATTACTTGGTGTTTTAGGTTAGTTTATGGGTTGTTGATCACATTCCATAGGATTAGACATCATTAAGTGTTGTTATTTACATGTGTGACCTAACTTAGAAATCCGGGAGGTGATAGGTTAGATGGTTGGTCTCTTTCACTAGGATATTTGAGTTAAACGACCCGGAGGGCGTTGTCTTAGATCTACTTAGTGTTGATGTCAATCCATGTCAAAGTTGTCACCTTTATAGCTCTCTAGTGTCTTAGGATACAAACGGGTGGAGAAATCGGGGGAGGTGATTCACCCGTTGGAGTGCAATTGCATATCGGGAAAATCCGGAAGGTGACCCTGTAGACTAGTGCATACATTACAGTCTTAGGGTTTCCATTGGAGTTGCCTGGTATCTGATCTGGGTCCCATTAGGTTATCTTTAGTCTGTTCCTTAAGATCCTAGTCTTCATCCTTCATAAGTCAGTCCAAGTCAGCACGTGTCACACTTTCGATTCCCAGCCTAGGTATACCAGTTTTCTTCAATGCAGACAGATTTCAGTTACACTCTTGTTGTTAGTTGTTGTTTTAGAGTTTAGTTGTTAGATTAGTTGTTTAGTCAGTTTCAGCATGAATAGGTTTTCAGAGTTGCACCAAAACCCCCTCTTTTACTTTATTTTGTCCACAGTCTACGTTAGTTTTTAAACCAGTGTCCATTGGTTCGATATCCGGACTTCCACGAGCTATTCTGTCACCGATAGGTACACTTGCCTTCGTAGCTGTCTAGTTTAGGATTTCTGATTATTACTAGGCGTTTAGGTCAAGTCTAGGTCTAGGATTAGTTATTGTTTCTTTAGCTTAGGTTAGACAACTTTAATTTAGTCTTGTTTTTAGGTATTGACCGCTGCACATCAAGTTTTTGGTGCCGTTGCCGGGGATACTAGGCAATAGCGAAGATTACTTAGTTTGTGGCCATTACTTGCTTATTTTCCTATTTTCCCCTAGCTTAATTTTCCTTTTTAGGGTTAGTTTTATTTTAATCTTAGTGCCTTTACTTGTTATTTGGCGTGGAGAGGTTTAACTCCCTTCTGAGCAGATGACCCCAGCATTGTCTGTCCGATTGGGCCTTAGTTGAGAAGTTCTATAACGGACTGACCTTGGAGACGAAGAGAGGTTTAATAGAGCTGCTGGGGACATATCATGGATAAGAAGGAGCCCGAAGAGTGCATGGCTATGTTTGAGGATTTCGCATTAGCTGAGTATGAGGACCCATCCTATGTGAGGAGAGCTGCACCGGCTGTTAAGCCCACTGTTGCACCGCCTATCATGACTCGAGGGATGCATCATGTCACACCTGAAACGAGCACTGATGCAGCCTTAGAAGCCCTGGCTAAGGATATTAAGGTGTTGAAGATGGCAGCTGCTCGATGCGAGATATGTCGGGGTGGACATACTACAGCTGAGTGCCCGATTCACAAGTTGAGGCCATCAATTCTGGATGGAACAGGTCCTTCCATTCAAACCTTAGTTGGAACCAGAATTCGAATTGGCGAGGCCAGAATCAGGGACATCACCAGAATCAGCATCACCAGCAGCACTCAAATTGGTTAGGAAACAACATCAGTTCCTACGAGAAGCCACCGACGCGCCAGATCCGATCACCGAGAGAGACGCGCCCGAGAGTTCAGGCAGCAGAGATCGCGATACGAAGCTGGAGGACATGATGGCGCAGCAGATGAAGATGCTTCAGCAGATCATGGATAAAGACAAGCTGCGTGACCAGAAGATCGAGGAGCACGACACGCTATTGAGGAATAAGCAGGCCGGATTTTTGGATCTGTAGGGGTCGGTTGGAGAGTGGCGAAGAGGTTCGATGAGAGACGGGAGGTCGTTTAGGCAAACACTGATCCTAACCCTAGGGGTCATGTGAAGGCAGTAACCACATACAGTGGTCGAGGAGGAGATGTAGAGCTGCCACCACCGGTCATTCATGTTGATGATGAGGCGGTGGATGAGGAGATTGAGTTGGAGACTCCTGCAGGGGTGCTATTGAGGCTAGACCCAGCAAGTACCGCACCGAGCAGCGAGTCTTCAGTTGAGAGGTTGAAGAGGGAGAAAGCGGAAGAGAAGAAGAGAGGTAAGAGAGTGGCTAAGGAGCCTGAGATTGATTTGACTAAGCTTCTATACCTTGCACGCGCATTGCAGTTGAAGCGTGATCAGTAGGGGTATTTTTTGGAGATGTTTAAGCATCTTAAGATCAATCTCCCTTTTGTAGAGGCCCTCCAGCATATGCCGAAATATACTAAATTCATGAAATACCTCCTGTCTAACAAGAAGAAATTGGAGACACTCTCTACCGTTACTTTGGGAGCTAGGTGCTCGGCATTGGTTTAGAACAAACTGCCAGAGAAGCTAGAGGATCCAGGGATTTTCACTATTCCATGTCTGTTTGGTGGTTTTTCTGTGAACCATGCATTGGCTGATCTAGGTGCTAGCATCAATTTGATGCCATACTCCATTTATAAGCAGCTAGATCTGGGAGAGCCGGCACCTACACGCATGAGTCTGGCATTGGCTGATCGGTCAGTCAAGTATCCTTGGGAATTGTTGAGAATGTCCTGATGAAGGTGGACAAGTTTGTTTTCCCCTTGGATTTTGTTATACTTGACATGCAGGCTGATGATCGAGTTCCCCTCATTATGGACGACCCTTCCTTTGCACGACGAAGGCGATGATTGATGTTTATGAGGGGAATATCTCATTGCGTTGGAGAGGATACTGTCACCTTTGATGTGGTGAAGTCCATGAAGAACTCCAGGACGATCAGGTCTACTTTCTTGATGCATTTTCTCTACCATGGATCATTGCCTGGACTACATTAGTGGAGTTGATATGTTGGGAGATCAGAATTAGGTGACGGGGATGAGAGAGTGGGGATGTGGGAGATGAGGTCCATGCTGATGCTATTAAGGCTATCTTAATTACATCCCGAGCAGTTTAGCAGTGGAGCCTCCTGTTACCCCACAGTTTTTGAGGTTGAGAGTTTTGAGCCGGCTGAAAAGCCATCTGTTGAGGCTCCCCCATCATTAGAGCTAAAGGAGTTGCCACCTCACCTTGAGTATGCATTCCTTGATAGGGACTCTGATCTACTTGTCATTATTTCAGCAGCTCTGACAGATGTAGAGAAGAGTAGACTTATTAGTGTGCTGAGGGAGCACAAGCAGGCGATTGCTTGGAAGCAGATGGAAATTAAGGGTATTCAGCCTTCTTTCTGTACGCATCGCATACTGCTTGAGGAGGATTTCAAGCCAGTGGTTCAGCCACAGAGACGGCTTAATCCTAACATGGGTGTGGTGGTGAAGAAGGAGGTCCTAAGATTGTTAGATGCTGGGCTCATATACCCCATTTCTGATTCTTCGTGGGTGAGCTCAGTACATGCGGTCCCTAAGAAAGGCGAGATGACTGTGGTGGTGAACAAGAAGAAGGAGATAGTTCCCACCCGGATAGTCACAGGATGGAGGATGTGCATAGATTATCGGAAGTTGAATGATGCGCCACCCGGAAGGACCACTTCCCCCTCCCATTTATTGATCAGATGCTGGAGCGTTTGTCAGGACACGGTTTTACTGTTTCCTTGACGGTTTCTCTGGTTATTTCCAGATCCTGATTGCACAAGAGGATCTGGAGAAAACCACTTTTACGTGCCCGTGCGGTACTTTTGCATATCGCCGTATGCCGTTTGGGTTATGTAACGCTCCAGCCACTTTTCAGAGATGTATGGTTGTCATTTTCCAGGACACGATCGAGACTTCTATGGAGGTGTTTATGGATGATTTTTCTGTGTTTGGAAGTTCTTTCGATCAGTGTTTGACTAACCTGGAGAAGATGCTCAGGAGATGCGTTGAGACGAATCTTATGCTTAACTGGGAGAAATGCCATTTCATGGTCACCGAGGGGATTGTTCTTGGCCATAAGATATCCTGTTACGGCATCCAGGTCGATAAAGCAAAGATTGAGACGATCAGCAAGCTTCCTCCACCTACGAATGTTAAAGCTGTTCGTAGCTTTTTAGGTCATGCGGGATTCTACATACGCTTCATTAAGGATTTTTCTAAGATCACCTGACCTATCACTCGTCTTCTAGAGAAGGATGTGGAGTTTGCTTTTGATGATGAGTGTCTGAGAGCCTTCGAGTATTTGAAGGAGAGGCTGGTGAGCGCCCCATTCTGATAGCCCCCGACTGGAGCCGTCCGTTCGAGCTCATGTGTGACGCGAGTGATTTCGCTGTGGGGCTGTCCTGGGGCAGAGGGTGGATAAGCATTTACACCCTATTTATTATGAGAGTAAGACCTTCAATGCCGCCCAGGAGAATTATACGACTACTGAGAAGGAGTTGTTGGCGGTAGTCTACGCATTCGATAAATTTAGGTCTTATCTCGTTCTCTCCAAGACTGTGGTCTATACCGATCATGCGGCTCTGCGTTACCTTTTGCTAAAAAGGACACAAAGCCAAGACTGATCTGGTGGATCCTCCTTCTGTCCGAGTTTGACATCGAGATCAAGATAAGAAGGGAGCTGAGAACGTAGCCACCGACCATTTGTCGCGACTTGAGGATCGGGTTGGAGTTCATTCGCGAGGGAGTGATGAGGGATAGGTTTCCCTAGGAGACGCTAATGAGCGTGGGGATAGGTGAAATCTGCCGCACGGAGAGGCTGGATGAAGGATTATCGTGGTTTTCAGACTTTGCCAACTATTTGCCAATGGTTTCCTTCTTAAGGGTTTGACATCCCAGCAGCGCAAGAAATTATTTGCCGATACGAGGCATTACATTTGGGATGCGCCTTACCTCTTCCGTGTGGGTGCTGATCAGGTTTTTAGGAGGTGCGTGAGCAGAGAGGAAGGATTAGAGATCCTTAGGAACTGTCATGAGGGGCTTACCGGTGGGCATCATGGACCTTCTTCCACCGCGAAGAAGGTATTTGATTCCAGTTTTTATTGGCCCACCATTTTAAGGATGCTCATGAGTTGGTTAGGAAGTGTGATTCCTGTCAAAGGACAGGTTAACGTCTCATCCAGGAATGAGATGCACAGCATCCTATTCAGGTTGTTGAGATCTTTGATATCTGGGGCATTGATTACATGGGACCTTTCCCAGCTTCTCGTGGGAACAGGTACATCCTCGTCGCAATTGACTATGTTTCTAAGTGGGTGAAGGCACAGGCGCTCCCCACTAATGACGCGCGAGTGGTTGTGAGATTTCTGAAGCACTTGTTTTGCAGGTTCGGGACCCCGAGAGCGTTGATCAGTGGCCGTGGCATGCACTTTTGTAATGCCCAGATGGATAAAGTTCTGGCCAAGTACGGGGTCACCCACAGACTGTCGACAGCATATCATCCGCAAAACAGCGATCAGGTGGAAAACACGAATCGGGGAGTGAAGAGGATTTTGGAGAGGACTGTCTACCACACTAGGAAGATCGGGCCGACAAACTAGATGACGCCTTGTGGGCTTTTAGGACCGCGTTTAAGAATCCGATTGGGACGACTCCCTATCGCATGGTCTATGGTAAAGCTGTCATCTACCGGTGGAGCTTGAGCATAAAGCCTTTTGGGCTTTGAAGGCTGTGAACTTGGATTTGTCACAGGCCGCCAAGCACTAGTTCCTCCAGATGCACGAGTTGGATGAACTACGCGACGAGGCGTACGCTAGGTTGTGGAATTACAAGAGCGCATGAAGGCGCTGCACGACAGGAGATTGGAGAATGTGAAGGAGTTCACGAATGGTGATCGAGTTTGGTTTATGACTCGAGACTGAGGCTGTTCTTAGGAAAGCTGAAGTCTAGGTGGAGAGGCCCGTTTGTTATTCGTGAGGTGTTCTCGCATGGTGCGGTGGAGTTGGAATCGGGTGACCACACCTGGAAGGTCAATGGGCACCTTTTGAAGCCCTATATTGGAGGCCTGACTCCATTTGATGAAGAGGTTATTCTCCTCGAATCCCGTGCAGATTAGGGATTCGGGCTTCGGCCCCAGTTTGTATATAATGTACATAGTTTAGTTTAGTAGTTCGAGTCTTACGTGATTGGTGACGGATTTACACTTAAACGACTATGTGAGGTTCAAGTGTGGGTAAGTGTCACATATTTTGAATCACCATTTCGAACAGTTCACTACAAATCCATGCTTGGAATGTGATCACCATTTGCATCACCAAACACCTAGACTCTCTTTTTCTTGATTTTTAGTTAAAATTTTTTAGTTAAATTGCCTTAGGTTAATTTTTAGTTTGAAATTTTTATTAATAGGGTTTATTTGGTTTTAAACTTATTTGATTTTAATTCTTGTTGCATTAAGTAATTTTTAGAATTTAGTATATTTTAATTTTCTTAGCTAATTTTGTTTTGTAAGAATTTTTATCTAGGTTGATTTAACTAGTTTAAGTTTTATTAGGATTTTTATTTATTCTAAAATTCATTAGTTTTAAATTTAATTTTCTTAGAATTTAATTTAGTTTTCAATTTATTTATTTCACAAAAAAAACTTAAAAAACTGAAAATGAAACCCTAGGCGTAACGCCTAGCCAGAACAACCGTGAGTAGGCGTTACGCGCGGATAAAACTTAGAAGTCCAATCTTTTACTTCCGTGCGCTACACACCTGATGCTGGTGTTCGGTCTAATGCGATGCGCGCGAGAGTTAGAAATTCGAAAAAAATTAAATTTCAAAATAAGAACCACCGTTCAAACACCACGCCACGATCACTTCTTAGAGCGATGCAACATCATGGCTATGACAGAGACATACTGGACCAGCTGGGTCGCGTAGCCGAGTTCGACGCGATGATGACCCCACAGTGGGCCCCCCTGCTACACTGCAGCTGGCTGTAGTATGATGAGCTTACAGTGGAGTTCTTATCCACTTTTCAGTACGACACAGGCTCCCTCTCGTACCCTGGAGCTGTGTCGTTTGCTTTGGGGCGACAAATCATACCATGAGTGTCGCCCAGTTCGCGGTAGCCTTCAAGTTTCACACGCAGGAGCAGGTGGCGGCTCCAGATTTTGAGGACCTCCTCAGAGGCTTACTCGGGCAACTAGGCCCGGTACGCCACTAAGGAGGATTTGGTTGCTTACTGGAGGACTATCTCCACCCAGCCTCACACAATCGTACGCTGGCTACCCAGATCATTGATCCTTTCATCAGATACATCCCTAGGATTTGGGGCTCAACTTGATTCCTCGCAACTATGGCAAGGACAAGGTCGACTATTTTGACCTGTTTTGCTTATATTGCATACAGGGTCGCCACCCGGCGAACCTCGCCACCATTCTTCTTGCATCAATAGCGAGGCCTCGCCGGGGATGCCACACAACGCGTCTGGATATGGGGCCGTACACAGGCCATTTGGCGCATCGTCTCCGCGTGTTCCTCACATATCCAGTGGAGCATGTCACAATCGGCCCTGAGACATCGCCATATGCGCTTCATGACATGCAGACATCGGGGATGGTTCTGGGATGTACCACCCCAATTAGATTCCTCTGTTAGCGGCCCAGATCAGGCACCTGCTGTCCCCTCCGCCATCTACGCACCGTATCTTGCAACCGAAGGGAGCGACCGCCCCGTGACCCCACCACACGCCCTCCTATTCCTCCTCGTCTTACCCTCCATATGTCATCCAGAGGATAGACATGATGGAGGACATTCAGATGCTCATGGCGACTCATTTTGGCATTGAGTTGCCCCCTCAAATGCCCGATCCCCGCGTCCCATCCGACCCCGAGAACGACACTGCGACTGAGCCAGAGGACGGGGAGGATGAGGATTAGCTTGTATGTAGCTTAGATGATGTATTTTTCTTTTCTTTGTATTAAGACAGACTTTGTATATATTTTTATTTTGGCATGTTTGATTTCTTATTTTGTGTTGTTGTGGTTGTATTTACATTTCTGTGTTGTTATGATTGTTGTATATTCATGTTGTGCATTGTTGTTTAATTTACTGTAAAGTGGTTGTTAATTTGTGGTTGATTGTATAATTGTTTAATTTCTGTATATCACCGGTTGTATTATTAATGTTGTTATGTAAATTGTAATCCATTTGTTGTATTAACAATTGTATGTATGAGTTGTCTTTTGTATATTGAAAGGCGCAGCAACTCCATTTACGACACGTCTATGTGATATCAGAGAGTCGTTGCTAACCTTTGTAATTTTACTTTTCATTTTTTTTTTCGCCAGTTCTGACTCCACATTGAGGACAATGTGTTGTTCTAAGTGTGGGTATGTCAAGCTGGCGCCTTTTAGTTTTTTTTTGTGTAAATTCAAGTCTTTGTATAGATCAAGTCAAATCTTTAATAAAATTTTTAAATTTTGAATAAAATTTTTGAATTTTGTAAATATTTAGAACTTGTAATTAAATAATTCAAATTGCAAATTTTTAAAGTTAAAAACAAAAAAAAATTGAAAATTGAAAAAATTCACAAAAAGATTTTTCTTTCAATTAGTCAGTTGTAAATAGTTAATCAAGTCAGTCATTGAGTCTTTTTATTTTTTACAGTTAATCTTGTTGTTTGTTTGAGATCTAAATGTAGTTTGGTTCTAACCGCTCGTACTCAATTACATTCGGGTGGCGACTACTTAGACTATTTCATATGCAAATGGCTGCTATTGATCGACTTCGTTTTGGATCAGACTCACGCGTGCTGATTCTGCGTGATCAGCTAAGTCTTTTTCACTTTTTACCTTATGTTTCTTTTCTGTAAATATTCTTTTATTTGCATATTCTGATTGTGTCTAGAGTTTTAGGTTGTATATAGCTAGAGTCTTGAAAATGTCCTGGTTTTGGCTTGCACCTAATAAATGGAAGATGATCGGATTATGATAGGACTTTGGTTTTAGAGGCTAACTTGTGTATTGATTTGGGATTTGTTGGTAGGCTCAACCGATAGAAAGTTCCATAGGATTGACAGAATAAACCTAAATTCAGAATTCTTGTGGGTTTAAGACTTGGAAAATTCGAAAATCTGAAACTGGGTATTAGTGAATAAAGGAACCTCTGTAAACTAGCAACCTAGAATTTTTTTAAAATTAAACCTGGCACATATGCCCCCTTTTTATAGAAATAAATCCGAGGCTTATGGCGCCCGCTAAATAAAAGAAATTCTCACAATCCACTAAGTGAGCTGAGCCTGTGCAAATAAAAAAAGAGAGAATAAAAGCTAGAAGGCAGTGTCATACCCCAGCTCACAACCAAGTGAAACAGTGCTGTAATACGCTCAAGTGAGGTAAAAACAGAAGAAAATGAGAGAATAAAAAGCCAAAATGCTCACACTTTCATCCATCTTCATCATTAGGTTAAATTTTGATTATCTCTAGGTCGTTTGCATACAGAGGTGGGTTTAAGTCAGTCAGATTTAAACATGTGCCTTGAAAGCTGTTACATGGGATTAGGATAACTTTTTTGACAAGGGATGGGATCCATAAGAGGAATGAATGAATTTGAACATATATAAGCATGATTAGGAACTTGAAATTAGTGTTTGGGTTTAGATTGGACCATTATACACACAATCGCGATTAATACACACAGATTTAGGATTGTTAAATCTTTTGCAAATAGAACCAAGTCTCTGATCTATGATTCCATTTTGTAAGCTTTTTCGAGGATGAAAAAGGTTTAAGTGTGGGTATTTTTGATGTGTTAGTTTAACACATCCATTTTTTGTACATAATCGAGTCCGTTTTCATAAGTTTTGTATATATTTCAAGTCGTTTTTAGTACCTTTTTACATTTTAGTGTTTTTGTGCAGGAAGTCTCCCAGAGGCGGAACGAGGGCAACCGTGCATCGGAATCAAGTGCGGTTGATCGAGCGAAGAAAACGAAGAAAAACCCCTAGGCGGTGCGCCTGGGAACATTCTCTATTCTACAGCATCCGGGCGCACCGCCTGGTTAGGATGACCGGCCGCAGGCGATGCGCCTGCGAGGCTCAGCCGCCCGACAATTTTGTCTCGCGCGCACCGCCTAGCCCCACGCAGCCCCGCTAGGCGATACGCCTGAGATCTTTTTCAGCCCTAAAACCCTAATTTCATGCTTCTATAAATGGGACGCTTCCATAACGATTGGAGTGAAGAAGAGCTTTTTGAGTATTTTCTTTATCTTTCCATGTTCTTAGTTTAAATCAGTAGTTTGTGAGTATTTAGACTTTTTTCAGATCTGTTTTGCTACTATTGTGATGTTGGTTGGCTAGATCTAGGGTTATATTTAGGTTTGGGATGATAAAGTTGTGAACTTTGTTGATTTTGGACATGATTTATGTTTATGGATGATATATGCATTGTTATCAGCTGTAAAGTTCAGATCTTTGATGGTTTTTGCATGTGTTGAATGATGATATTTGATGAACGTTGGATCCATGTGGTCTAGGAAGTTCTTTACACAAATAGATGCATGCTAGGCCTTATTACTTGGTGTTTTAGGTTAGTTTATGGGTTTTTGATCACATTCCATAGGATTAGACATCATTAAGTGTTGTTATTTACATGTGTGACCTAACCTAGAAATCCAGGAGGTGATAGGTTAGATGGTTGGTCTCTTTTACTTGGGATATTTAAGTTAAACACCTGGGTGGGCGTTGTCTTAGATCTACTTAGTGTTGATGTCAATCCATGTCAAAGTTGTCACCTTTATAGCTCTCTAGTGTATTAGGATACAAACGGGTGGAGAAATCGGGGAGGTGATTCACCCGTTGGAGTGCAATTGCATATCGGGAAAATCCGGAAGGTGACCCTGTAGACTAGTGCATACATTACAGTCTTAGGGTTTCCATTGGAGTTGCCTGGTATCTGATCTGGGTCGCATTAGGTTATCCTTAGTCTGTTCCTTAAGATCCTAGTGTTCATCCTTCATAAGTCAGTCCAAGTCAGCACGTGTCACACTTTCGATTCCCAGCCTAGGTATATCCAGTTTTCTTCAATGCAGTCAGATTTCAGTTACACTCTTGTTGTTAGTTGTTGTTTAGAGTTTAGTTGTTAGATTAGTTGTTTAGTCAGTTTTAGTCTGAATAGGTTTTCAGAGTTGCACCAAAACCCCCTCTTTTACTTTATTTTGTCCACAGTCTACGTTAGTTTGTTAAACTAGTGTCCATTGGTTCGATATCTGGACTTCTTCCCCAGCTTTTCTGTCACTGATAGGCACACTTGCCTTCGTAGCGGTCTAGTTTAGGATTTCCGATTATTACTAGGTGTTTAGGTCAACTAGGTCTAGGATTAGTTAATGTGTCTTTAGCATAGGTTAGACAACTTTAATTTAGTCTTGTTTTTAGGTACTGGCCGCTGCACATCATCTATCTTAACTGTTTTTCTTTAACTTGGGGAGAATGCATTGCAAACAACTTTAGATATACGACTGGTATGTTGTACAAACAACTTTTGAGTGTGCTTATATCATAACAAAGTCCTCACAAAACCGTACCGTTAGTTAAACACGAACTAGGCGTTACTGGATAGTACTATTGGGTCTGACAAACCCCGCTTGACGACAACTCTGACTGGTGGTCTGGACGATCGTAATATCGACCTATGCCATAGTTTTTACGATAGACTTGGCGGTGGCATCTAACACTCTAGTTTCGGTAGAGGTGCAACACATACACCGGGAACTATGGTCTACAACTTTACATGCCTAGTAATATCTCGTGAACTATTTTACTATTACTTAAACCTATGAACTCGCCAACTTTATGTTGACACGTTTAGCATGTATTCTCAGGTAATTGATTGCACAAAGCTAGGAAGCACAAGGAGTCTTAGGAAAGAGGATCCTGCATGCATGTCAACTTATTTTGAAAAACACTTTATGATATTAAGTACTTATGAACAATGTAGTGTCAATTTAACACTTCCGATGTGTAACTTTTATATTCCGTTGCTTAACATTTAAACTACTTTAGTTATTTCAATTATAACCATGTACTTTTCAAAAGCATATAGAGTCATTCTATATGACCAACACATCTGATCCAGCTCCGTCACAACCCAGCATCCTGACGCAATAAGTGGTATTTGGGGGTGTTACATATAAATTCTAGGCCAATGATTTGACTTTCACCGATCTCCGACCTAACAGATAGGAGATTCGAATGTTGCTGTCCATAAAGTGCTTCAAATGGAGCGCATTGAATACTAGTATGGTATATGTTATTCTATGAGAATTCAACAAGTGGAAGATGAATATCTCAGCTACCTCCGAAATCAATCACACAGCTTCTTTGCATATCTTCAAGGGTTTGATTTGTATGCTGTGTATGTCCATCCTTTTGTGGATGATGATTTGTGCTCATATTTATTTTTGTGCCCAAAGCATTTTGCAGAGTGTCACACCCCGAGCCGGCGGGCTGGATCGACTTTCCTGCCGGGCAGAGTGGTCCCGGGGCGCGATATCGTGGTGATAATCAGAATGATCAGATTTTATACATAGCATCAAACATTTGAGAATAACTAAAGCACAA